>VXCM01005033.1:95964-116171 GCA_014773175.1 Lucifuga dentata
CAGACAGACAGGCAGACAGACAGACAGACAGGCAGACAGGCAGACAGACAGGCAGACAGACAAGCCATAATGTTAACATTTGTTACATCATCATCATCATCATCATCATCACAGGCTGATTGATCTCGTCTGATCTCACGTTTGATCTCGTCTATAAAACCTCAACGTGAGAATTCATACGTTAATGCCAGGATTTAGCGTGACTTTAAAAATAAAAGCACCAGATTTGTCACAGGTATTTTTGCAGCTGTTTTAATAGTTGTGGGCGGGGTCAGCCTCACCTGTTCAAACAGGAAGTCATCGTACCATGAACATCGCACGTTTAAAAGAGAACAGAGGTCAGAGAATTAGATTTAACGACAGTAAACACGTCAATGATGTCACACTACATGTGAAGGAGCGTCACTTCTCATGATTCCTTAACGAGCTTTCATTAATTATTATTAATTATTATTTTTAATGTTATAAATTCTGTTTAAAGATCAAAACTGTTTTGTTGACAGAACAGATATTATAGTCCGATTAAAAAAATAAACACGCACACGCACGCACACACACACACACACACACACACACACCTGTCTCCTCAAGGGGCGTGCTCTCTCCTGGCTCCTCCCTCTGCATCTCTGCAGCCTGCTGATTGGTTGTTTCTGCCTGTGGCACATGCTGATTGGATGATTCATCTTTTGGCACATGCTCAGTTGTTTCTTTGGTCGATATGAAAAGAAATAAAAAGAAAAAAATTTTACATTTTGTAAGCTGACAGTTTGCAATTACAGTTTTAAAAGCCAAACATGTAAAATTTCTTCTCACATGTAACATGTTTTAAATGATACCATGACATCATCCTCGGTGTTTTCACACAGAGAATTTATTTGGCCAAACAGATTTACTCTAAGACCAAAAGATTTTTACTTCTGTAACGTCAGAAGTGAGTTTATGAAAGAATCAACACTTTTTTTGCAGCTGAATTAAGATGTTAAACATTCAAACATTCATAGCAAAGACCTAAAATGAGTCTTCCATTTTGGATAACAGTAGAAGGTCAAAGAGGGCGGAGCCTGGGATCCTGTTTGTTCAGGCTTTGTTGGTGCGACACAGATTTTAGGTTTGTGTGTCGCAGTGCTGATATCTCACACCTTCACACCTGTCTGCCATCTCAGGTATCAGGTCAGCATCACACTGCTTTGTCCGGGCAACAACAGATGGACTACCTGTGTGTGTGTGTGTGTGTGTGTGTGTGTGTCCTCACCTGTTTTGTCCTCAGGTGAATCTCCCTGATGTGGTCTCTTTGCCTCTTTCAGTCCTGTTGTAATTAAAAGTTTCAGAAGAAAAATAATCAGACACAACTGTTCCTACTGCTCTAACAGAGGTTAGGTCAAAGGTCAGAGGTCAAAGGTTACTTCTCAAGTCTAGCGCAGAGATGCTCTGAATAGCAACTAGACCGGCAGCCATGTTGGAAGCCATCGACACAGGGTGTGTTCTGAAGCTCATGACTGTTTCATGTTTCCTCACGTCTTACGTTGCCTTCCTCAGAATCGGATTTTTCTGACTTCATACTTGGAAAAATGCGTTGGAACGGTATTTGAAGTCGGAGCTCTGACTGGGAAACTCAGACTGAAATTATGGTTTTAGCATTATCTTCCAACTTTGTGTCATCACACAGATACAATGTTGGTGTGTTTCACGGAGCAGACTGACCAATCAGATTGACTTGTAGGCGGGACTTCTGTCCTGCTGTCTGATCCACCGCAGAACTACACAGACAAAATGTATGCCTCCACCGGGGAATATAGTCCCAAAAGAAGACCTGCGTTTATGGAAAAATTTAAAGGACCGTGACTTCATAAGGCTGTGTAACTATTAGCAGGAGAAACATGGATTTTTAAGGTGGGTGTATCACTTGAATATTTGATTTTGAAAGATTAAGAGATTTAGCAAAATATCAGGAAAGCTGAAATACGGTTTTATCCTTTGGGAAATGATTGTCAGTAACGTAACATGTATGAAAACTGAATATATTAGGCTCAAACATGCAAAATGGTTGGTATGGTCCTTTAAGTCATTTACCAGCAAACTAAGGAGGGAGTTTGAGTCAAATAGAGTATTATGGTTCATCATTTTCTCTTTATTTTTCAAAACCAGAACAAGATCTTTGGAACTGATTAATTCCATCCATCCATCCATCCATCCATTTTCTATAACTGTTTGTCCTGTTAAGGGTCACGGGGGGGTGGAGCTATAATTTGATGTACCAAAAAATAAATAAATAAAAAAGACAACAGCAAAATGGAAATAATTTACTACAAAAAAACACAGTAAATTTTTATGTTTATTATTATGGTTTTACTTTGTGGAAATCTGGAGCAGCTTGTTTTTCTCTTCAAATTCTACCTGTAGATTTACCTTTAGATGTTTTCCTGCAGCAGAAACACGTCTGTCTTCGTAGAACATGAAACTCAGTGGAAAAGGAGTTTTAGTGACAGATAAACTGTCAAACCCTCAACCTTCTTCATCTTCACACCAGAAGCACGACAAACACACCAGTAAAAAAAAAAAAAACAGCTTTTATTTATAGAGGAACAATTCACATTTTGAAAGAAATGCTGAGTTACGTTGGAGTCAGAGATGTGCTGGACAGATAGATAATGACATTTTCTAAACTAAATAAAAGACAAATAAAAGCACAGCCTGGTGGTGTTATTTAACTTTATTCTGTATGTCCCACAATAAAAATAAATTCACGTAACAGGAACAGAGAGGTTTGTTTTAAGAAGTAACACACCTATTTAAAGACACATTAGAACAGACGTTTCGGCTTAGCTGACGGATAATCAACTTTTCTGCTTCTCTTTATCCAGACAGAATAAACAATAACAACAAATATGATAAACGTTTAAGAATTACCTAGTATTATCTGTCTGTTGCTAGATTAAATTGCATATATATAAAAAATGGGTGTGCCAATCTTGGCATATACCACAACTATATATGCAGACAGAAAGAAAAAAAAAATTACCTATCTTAACTTAACTTTAAAGGAGGCAGACAGTGGACGAGTTAGGCCTGATTAACAGCCGCCGACTAATTCTTGAGGCTGGTTTCGGCTTAACGTGATGTAATCGCAGCTCAAACGGCAGAATGCGGACGCTGCATTAGAGGGTCGCATACGGCACTGTTCCTGCAATGTAAATGCACCTTCATAGACGATTGGCCAAGAAAAAAAATGCAAGGAAGAGGAAGTATACAGGAGAGAGAGAGAGAAACAACAACTTTGAGGAGCGAGCGGCAGGAAGTACCAGTTATGATTCCTCCATAAAGACTAAAAATGGCTGCCACTTCCTGCAGGAGATAATCCGTACTCTGAGTCTGAGGAACACTGCTGCTGTGTGAAGCGCAAACATCAATGCGACCAAAATGTGAAGGCGAGAAAGAAAAACAAAGCAAGCAGAGCGGATCCTGGCAGAGTTAAGAGAGATCACCCTGCTCTCATAACGGACAGAGAAACAACGTGCGAGCATCGTGAAAGCACGAGAACATACAAACGGCCCAATTCAGAGCTGCCTGCATCCGCGCTGCATCCACGCTGAGCATGCATCAGCCTTAGAGTCCGTTCAAGTTCCAGCCTGGTCGGCTATCCGTGGACGAGCAGGAGGACGGCCCAACATTTTGGTTCGTCTCTTGCAGTTTGAAAAAACTCACGAGTTGATTTCTTCAAGTCTCAAGCAAACTTCGTAGTGAATGAATTCTTCCTCGTGTGGAAACGTTTTGCAGCCAGGTTGTTTTGAGTGGAATAAAGCTTTATTGTAAAAAAAAAAAACAAAAACAAAACGTCCTGAGGTTTGGTTTAGCGTGAGCGCCGACATCGTGGCGGATCGACCGAACCACGTGGCGTGATGAAAAATCTCAGATCAGGCGATTCAAACGTGAAGGATTTTATTAACTGTACAGTGTCTGTTCAGCTTAACATAATCCAAGTGTCAGCTGTTTGAAGGTTTTAAAGGACAATTCCCACCTTTTATTGTTTCTGATTTTCTTTCCTTTCCTTTAAAGGACCATACCACCAATTTAGCATGTTTGACCCTAATATATTCAGTTTTCATACATGTTACGTTACTGACAATCATTTCCCAAAGGATAAAACTGTATTTCAGCTTTCCTGATATTTTGCTAAATCTCTTAATCTTTCAAAATCAAATATTCAAGTGATACACCCACCTTAAAAATCCATGTTTCTCCTGCTAATAGTTACACAGCCTTATGAAGTCACGGTCCTTTAAATTTTTCCATAAACGGTATGGTCCTTTAATGTAAGTTAATGTTTGAAAGATTTCAGATTTAAAGTGAGAAATCCATCTGATGAAAAAGAATAAATAAATAAATAAGGGAAAGCAGCAAACAAGTAAAAATTAGCGGAACTGTCCTTTAAAATCTCGTTACCCGTCTTACTTTGTTAAAACGTCACCAGCTGAGTCTGGAGACGAACACAGTCCGAATACTTAAGCAGGATTTTAGACTGACGAGGCATTTCCCACATTTTCTGTGACCCTGACCAGCCAATCACAGCTGAGCACTGTGTGTGACATCATCACCACGCCCACTATTTCTTCTCCTCCGCCTCGTTTTTCTCTCTCCTCCCTCCTGACATGCTCGCTCTGCCGGTTTTGGGGTTTTTGGTTTTTCTCTCGTGAAAAATCTCGACTCTCGTTCCGTTTCTACCTCCGTCTGCTCTCTTTTTCATCACTTCCTTCTCGTCTGCCGTCGTGGCGTTTCGTTCTCTCTCTCCGGCCTCCATCTTTTCCCGCACTGCTTTTTCTTTAGCGAGCCGTTGCTTCTCTCCAGCTGCTTTCTCTTTCTCTCTCTCCATCCTTCTCTCCTTTTCTACTCTTTCTTTCTCTAGTCTCTCCCGTGCGATCCTCTCTTTCTCCCTGGCCAGCCTCTCCTTCGCCATGTGCTCTCTCTCTTCCCTCGCTTCCTGTTCTCTTTCTATTCTCTCTTTCTCTAATCTCTCCTTCGCCTGGGCGATTCTTGCTCTTTCCCTCGCCACGCGCTCTCTCTCCATCCTCTCCTTCTCTCTGGCTACTCTTTCTTTCTCCTGTCTCTCCTTTTCTAGCCTCTCTCTCTCCGTTCTCTCCTTTTCTTTAGCGATCTTCTCTCTCTCCATCCTCTCTTTCGCCTGCAGAGCTGCCTTTTCTTTCTCTGCTGTCTCTTTCTCCAGTCGTTCTTTCGCTGCTCTTTCTCTCTCTATTCTCTCCTTCTCCTGGGCGATTCTCTCTCTTTCCATCCTCCCTTTCTCTGCCATCTCTTTAGCGATTTGTCCTTGTTCTAGCCTTTCTTTCTCTGTTTTTTCTTTAGCAATTCTTTCTTTCTCCAGTCTCTCCTGTTCAGCTTTCACTCTCTCCATCCTCTCCCTGACTATTCTTTCTCTCTCTTTGATGATCCGCTCCCTCTCCATCCTTTCTTTTTCAGCCTTCTCTCTTTCTCCTGCCAAGCGCTCTCTCTCCATCTTTTCCTTCTGAGCCCTCTCTCGCTCTAGTCGTTCCCTCTCTTCTTTGGCCACCTTTTCTTTAGCCAGTCTCTCCATTTCTTGCTTTCTTTTCTCTGCCCTCTCTCTCTCTATCTTCTCTTTCTCTACCTTCTCTCTTTCCATCCTCTCCTTCTCTGCCTTCTCTCTCTCCATTCTTTCCTTTTCTGCCTTCATTCTTTCCATCCTCTCCTCTCTCTCCATCCTTTCCTTCTCTGCCTTCTCTCTCTCTCCATCCTTTCCTTCTCTCTCTCCACCCTTTCCTTTTCTTCCTTCTCTCTCTCCATCCTTTCCTTCTCCTCCTCTCTCTCCTTCTCTGNCCCTTTCCTTTTCTTCCTTCTCTCTCTCCATCCTTTCCTTCTCCTCCTCTCTCTCCTTCTCTGCCTTCTTTCTCCATCCTTTCCTTCTCCTCTTTCTTCTCTCTCTCCATCTTTTCCTTCTCTTCCTTCTCTTTCTCCATTCTTTCCTTCTCTTCCTTCTCTCTCTCCATCCTTTCCTTCCCCTCTCTCTCCTTCTCTTTCTTCTCTCTCTCCATCTTTTCCTTCTCTTTCTCCATCCTTTCCTTCTCTTCTTTCTCTCTCTCCATCCTCTCCTCTCTCTCCATCCTTTCCTTCTCCTCTTTCTTCTCTCTCTCCATCTTTTCCTTCTCTTCCTTCTCTCTCTCCATCCTTTCCTTCTCCTTCTCTCTCTCCTCTGCCTTCTCTTTCTCCATCCTTTCCTTCTCTTCTTTCTCTCTCTCCATCCTCTCCTTCTCCTCCTCTCTTTCCATCCTCTCCTTCTCCTCTCTCAGCTTCTGGTGGGCGTCCTCCAGCGTCTTCATCTTCATCCTCCAGGCCGCCTCCCTCTCCTCCTCTTCCTCTCTGATGAAGGCTCTGACCTCGGCCACGGCGATGCGAGCGATCCTCTTGGCCTCCATCTTTTTGTAAATGCTCCTCAGCTCGTCTCGCAGGGCGGAGCACAGCGCCCGTCCGATGCCTCGCACCGCCTGTTCTGAGGTTTGGAGTTAAAATCCACCAATCATCAGCGCCGATTATTAACAAAACCACACGGCAACCAATCAGGTGTTAGAAAAGCAGCCACAGGATATGACATCATTAACTCAGTAATGTACTGAGTTAATAAAGTTATTTTAGGGATTTTTACGTTTGTAACGCACATGCAGCTTGAATCCAACGTATTTAACAGCAGTTTTCTCTTTTTTCCTCCCTCTCATCCTTTCTTTCATCCTCCTTTCACACTTTTTTTTCAGTCCGTCCTACATTATGAAAATGGAATTCTCCCTTAAAGGACCATACCGTCCATTTTGCATGTCTGAGCCCAATACATACATGTTACGTTACTGACAATCATTTCCAAAGCATACTACTGGAACGGTGAATTAAAAATGTTTTTCCTACCTTCCAGACCTCCATTGGTTTCAGTTCATTCTTCTATTAAAATCAACTTGTTGATACTGTAAACGTTCTTGGGATAGGTAATCCATCATCACCAACAAGACGTGTATTCAGGTTTTTTTAGAAGTTATGTAATTTTAGTGTTTAAGCTCAATAAAAAGCGTGGAGTGAATGTATGCCTCCACCGGGGAATATAGTCCCAAAAGAAGACCTGCGTTTATGGAAAAATTTAAAGGACCGTGACTTCATAAGGCTGTGTAACTATTAGCAGGAGAAACATGGATTTTTAAGGTGGGTGTATCACTTGAATATTTGATTTTGAAAGATTAAGAGATTTAGCAAAATATCAGGAAAGCTGAAATACAGTTTTATCCTTTGGGAAATGATTGTCAGTAACATAACGTATGAAAACTGAACATATTAGGCTCAAACAGTCAAAATGGACGGTATGGTCATTAAATCATTGATTCCTCAGTGTTTGGGTTATATTTAAAGATTTTAGCTGATTTCGTGCTTTTAAAATCACAGCAAATCAAAAGGCTTCGCTTCGACATGCAGCAGCTTTCTACCTCGGGACGCGTTTTTTCTAGCCGCCGTCTCGTCTGACAGAGATATATGGATCAAATAATACTATGACTAGGAAATGACCCACATTCATTTTTGTTCATCTTATTTAGCTTTACCACCATAGGAAACTACTTCCTGTTTTGATTTTCTCTCTCCGCCTACAGACATTCCTGACCAATGAGCAGAGAGAGTGTTGTCACATGATTTCAGCTGATATATTTTGGTTTGACTGGATGTTTTCCTTTGTGAAACTGAACCAAATTAAGCAATAAATGCAGCATTGGAACAATTCAGACCAGAACAAACGATCTGCAGATCTGATTCAGACCAGAACAAACGATCTGCAGATCTGATTCAGACCAGAACAAATGATCTGCAGATCTGATTCAGACCAGAACAAACGATCTGCAGATCTGTTTCAGACCAGAACAAATGATCTAAGATCTGATTCAGACCAGAGAAAACGATCTGCAGATCTGATTCAGACCAGAACAAACAATCTGCAGATCTGATTCAGACCAGAACAAACGATCTAAGATCTGATTCAGACCAGAACAAACGATCTGCAGATTGAAAACAGCCTAAAGTTTCTTCAAGGACAGACACATAAAATCAACATTAAAAGACAAATACCACACACTAAATGATCGTTTGATCACACTTCTACCTTTTTGGGGTTTAATCTCTTGAAATGGGGCATCTATGGTCTTCTCATCTAGGATAATGACACACACACACACACACACACACACACACACATGCAGGTTTGGTGCNCACACACACACACACACACACACACACACACACATGCAGGTTTGGTGCTGACGGTACGCTCATCATGTGACTGTGACTCAACACTGAACTGCAAAGGAACATAAATAACTGATCACAGAATAACTGATCAGAAATGAATCAGACGTGAGGCAGCAAGAGAAAATATCATTATTGATTAACTATTTTCCATGATTAACATCCGATCTTCCTTTTGGACTCTATGACTCACATAAATGACTTCATCAGATTGAGAGTTTTGCAGCATTGCACTGAGGCAGTATTAGCTTTAGCAAGGCAGGCCCAAGCAGGATTTGAACCCCCAACCGTGGCACTGTTGGTGCCTTGCTCTACATAGAGTATGAAGTCATTATAGAGCAGGAGGACGGAAAATAGGACGATACCTTTACTTTCACTTTTCTTCTTCACCTCTTTCTTGTCCTCTAAAAGGATTAGAAACAGATAATCTGTCATGTTAGCTATGAGTGACGTATCAGCAAGGGAATGTGTGTACACAAAACACACACACACACATGCACGTGCGCACACACATGCACACACAGAGGTACCTTTTCTTAGCTTTTCTTTCCTGAGAGCAGGACCTTTTATCTTCTTGTCATCTGAACCAACAGACAGCAAAGTGATGAACAATCTGAACTACCACTCTGTCAGCAAACAACAACCTAAAAACTCACACACGTCCTTTTAAAACAAACTCTTAGACATCACTTAAACATTTGATTTTGAAAGGTTATTGTGAGGGTTGTATAAATTGGGTTAAAACATCCAAAACCACAGGTATGGTCCTTTAATGTTGAAGCATAAAGATGCAGACTCAGACGGTGAAAGCATGCAGTCACCTTGTCGCTAACATTGATGCTAACCGATGGAAAAATGCTTTTGTTTCGCGGTCAAGACTTTCAACTCCAGAAAGAAAAAAACTGATGGAAATGTGTTTTTAATGTGTTTTTAAAGAACCGTATCAAAGTCCTGATGCTAGTACTGAAAATTCTGGAAACGTACCCAGCCCGTCCTGTTTAAAACTAACCCAGTCCTCTATCAGGTCCTCAGAACACACGCTCCCATAAGACTGAACTACTCCTGCTCTGGTCCTCATTGGTCGGTCGCAGAGCCTTGCTATTGGCTGAACTTCTGCTTCTTGTCGTCTTATTGGTTCTGGAAGTCCAGTATGACCCCTCTGACCTCCCCGTCACCTGAGGAGGTCTCCCTGCCGTCCTCCTTCTCCTCCTCTTTCTCCCTCTCCTTCTCTTCCTCGCCTTGCTCAACAGGTGATGACACTACGTCATACAGGAAGGTGAAGAAGCCATAGATCCAATCAGATCCCTCCTCCGCTAAAATACCCAGAACTTCCTCTAGTGAATCAGCATTTGCACTATCACCGCCATCTTTGGTCAGGCCTAACGGAAGAGAGAAAAAGGGAGGGAGAGAGGAAATGTGGGAGGAGGTGAAGATGAGAAAGGAGGAGGAGGGGGAGGAAAAGAAAAGTGGAGGTGGACAGAGGGAGGAGCAGAAAGGAGAAGGATGCAGGATGAAAGGAAAAGAAAAGGGTGAGAAGGAAAGGGTGGGAGGAGGAAGGAAGGAAGAAACAAAGGAGGAATGGTGCACAATCATGCAACAATGGATAAAAAAATAAAGGATGATGATGCAGGACAGAGAGAAAGAGTTAAAGAAGTCTGAGATGAACCACAGTAACATTCTGTCTAAACACTGAAAACACTTCCTGTAGTGACTCAGCGTGAAAAAGTGACGACACCGTTTCATCTGAAAGGCCGTGCTAACGTCGTAACGTCGTATTTAACGTCCTCCAAACTTCCCAGTAAGGAAAGAAAATGATGCAGCATCCAAACCACTGATGCTAAAAATCCCACAATGCAATGCTTCAGCTTGGATTATGAGACTTTAGCAGAGCTGGGCAACCAAAAAAAAAACTTCAGTACTTTATGGACAGCGGAGACTTCTGTACGTTCTGTAAACGATGCTTTTTATCCACATATGAAGACGAGAAAAACAAACTCTGAGTGAACAGGAAGGAGATTAAATAGACACGTAAATAACTGCAACACCTCTGTGTTAGAGCTCAGAACTTATCAGTCAACCCCCATACTGACAGGTCAGTATTGCTGGCCGATCACAGATATGCATCATAAAAAACATCCTGAAAAAAAGAAAACTGCAGGACATAAATCTTTCAGAAGTGACACTGTTTTCATATTTAATTGTTTATCACTACTTCCTGTTTGTTTTGGTTTCTTTTCACGTTTTTTTTTTTTTTTTTTTTTTTTAAAAATCAAATCCATCCGACGCGGGCGCTTCTTGATGACACGTGTTCCTACGTCAGCTCAGGTGTGTCTCAGGTACACAAACACTATCGTATGGCTTGGCAGGATGGCTCTATTAGTTTTAATACTGTTACTGTAATGATTAAAACGACCCAGTATTTAGCGTTAGCATTTAGCGTTAGCTCTATAACGTTAGCTATGCATGCTAGTGCTGCGTAGCTGTAATTCTGTGTTGCTTCGTTCTGTTTGTTTCTGATGGATTGGATCATACAACAAATAAAAAATACTCAAGTTCAATAATAAAGTATGTGTGGACATTTAAGTCAATTATGTCAAATTAATATGTATTTGTTAATTATTGGGTATTTTTCTCTTTGCTGCGTCGTTTGGTTTTTAGTCATAGGCTGGGTTTTTTTTTTTGTCTGTACCTGTACCGTTTATCCGCGCCTTCACTTCCTGCAGGCTCCGTTACCGGAACGTTCTTTATTCTGCTGCTCGGCTTTAATGCGTCCAGGAGAGATGACCTCATCACTCGCTGCCGCTCAGCTTTAAGACTGATTTTAAGATCTTATTGCTTTTTTTTTAATCAGGCACCTTACATACGTGATCCTTTAACTTTTTATAATCTGAGATCCTCTGACAGGAACCTTCTGCTGGTTCCTAAATGTCACCTGGTCACCAGGTGATGAGTTTCTGCTGTTTGTGCCTAAATGATGGAATTCTGTGTGGGACCTCAGACCTGCTGACTCAGCATCTTCATTAAGACCTGTCTGAAGACTTACTGTTACCGTACGGCCTTCACCTGACTGTGATAACTTATTATCTGCTTATTTTATTTTATTATTTTATTTATTTGTAATTGTTTTATGGTGTGGCTTAAATTGTCATTTCATTGTGTGTTAAACTCAGCCCTATATAACTGTATATATATAGCTATATCAATAAAGTTATTATTACTAATATTATTCTAAAGTCTTTTCCTGCTTGTGGCGTTTTTACGGTTTGCTGAGTGGTTTTTGATGTGTACATATGATCTTTTATGAACAGGTGACAAAACAATTTCTCCACAGGAGAATAATAATAAAGTTAACCTGAATTCATTTTTAGCTCCATGGAAATTACGACAGTTTGGCGCACAGTAACGGAGGAGCTGCGCACAAAAATATGTTTTTCCACAATAATATGAATGTAAGAAGAATAAATAGTTGCTACTCAAGCAGGAAGTAAAGTGTTCTTTAGACAGACTTTCTGTAAATGTTAGCCAAAAAAAGGGAAGTTTTAATGTTCAGGGTCACACTGCTGATTCTGTTTTCTCACAATCAGAAACACAGGCCATCACACACCAGAGCTCCATGACCTTAGCGTGTTTTAGATCACACTCAGGCACCGCAAACCTGCAGCCACACATCGACACGGAAACACAACAAAAAGAACTACTTGCCGAGCAGAACTTTGGCGTCCTCCACGTCAAAGTCTCCGTCTCCGTCTGCGTCATAGGCCGTCAGTTTACCTGCAGGAGGAAGAGGAAGGCTACATGACACGCACACACACCATTATACTGATGCGTGTTTAGGATGATGGGGCAGCTAAACACGAGTCCCACTTTTAATTTCTATGATTAAATTAATTTGATTATCTTTCATGATTTCTGAAGTTGTTTCACGAGGATTTCCTGTCTGTACATTAGCCACGTAGCATAGCGTGAGACGTGAGGAAGGATGTGGTGAGGAAGATCATGCTGATGATGTGGTTCACGTCTTCCTGTCACCAGTCATCACGACACGAAATCAGCACCAAATCTATGTTCACACTTTATTTACATCAATTTATTAGAGAATGTGAATGTCATCAGAGTAAGAAACCATTTCTCCTCATATCTGATTTTATATTCAGCAAATCAGAATCATATTAATCTGTTCATCTATACGTCTTACTTGTATTATCAACTTAAAGGACCATACAGCCATTTTGCATGTTTGAGTCTAATACATTCAATTTTCATACATGTAACGTTACTGACAACCATTTCTCAAAGCATACTACTGGAACGGTGAATTAAAAATGTTTTTCCTACCTTCCAGACCTCCATTGGTTTCAGTTCATTCTGCTATTAAAATCAACTTGTTGATACTGTAAACGTTCTTGGGATAGGTAATCCATCATCACCAACAAGACGTGTATTCAGGTTTTTTTAGAAGTTATGTAATTTTAGTGTTTAAGCTCAATAAAAAGCGTGGAGTGAATGTATGCCTCCACCGGGGAATATAGTCCCAAAAGAAGACCTGCGTTTATGGAAAAATTTAAAGGACCGTGACTTCATAAGGCTGTGTAACTATTAGCAGGAGAAACATGGATTTTTAAGGTGGGTGTATCACTTGAATATTTGATTTTGAAAGATTAAGAGATTTAGCAAAATATCAGGAAAGCTGAAATACGGTTTTATCCTTTGGGAAATGATTGTCAGTAACGTAACATGTATGAAAACTGAATATATTAGGCTCAAACATGCAAAATGGATGGTATGGTCCTTTAATAGGAGTACAGTGTGCATGTAGATATCCTGACTGAGTCAATCTAAACTAACCTGGAGCCGTATCTGCTAACATGAGATCTATAAAAGGCATTCTTTATTAACGTTAATTTATCCTAAATTCTCCCATGAAGGTGAAAGTCTTTTCTGCTGCTTTTATCTGACGTCGTTTGATCTTTGCAGCAGTTTGGTAAGATGAAGATTGAAGAGGAAGGTTCTGTTATGGATGCTGGTCTGAGGTCGTACCTTGTAAAACTTCAGAAAAGTTCATATGGAACTCCTTAGCTCTGGCTGCGTGCACAGGTAAGAGAAACGAGAGAGAAGAAGAGAGAGACAAAAGGCTGGATGATAAAGACATTAAAGCATCGCTGAGGAAATCATCATTCTGCTGCCAGGAGAAATGATGAAAGGTCGCAGTTTGCTTCCCGTCAGAAAGATGGAAACCGCATTTCCACCGCTCAACAAAAAGATGGAACTCTGCAGGCGTCACGCAGCGACGGCCAGGTGTGGTGAGGTGTGAAGATGAGGAGTTAGCCTTTTTTTTTTTTTTGCCGACGCTCCGCGGAGAGAAGTGAAAGTGAAACTGTGCACCATTATCCCCGTTTATTACGAAAACACAGAATTCCTGTTAATGTTTCATTTTCCAAGTTTAGATGATTAATCGCGTAGAGATTATGAAAACAAAGATGCACACGCACACACACACACACACACACACACAAACACAAACACAAACACTCTGAAGAGGAAGAGGTTTCTGAGCGTGTCGGTGGCTGACGGGTCACGTGAAGCAAACTGTGACCTTAAATTAAAACAAGAAACAGGACAGCGTCATAGAAAAACAAGATTAGATAAAAGAGCAGAAGAGAAAAAGATGCAAATTCCAACTTTAGAGACATTATTAAATACTAAAAAAATAAATTAGCTGCAGTAAAATGTACTAAAATATACACAGGAAAAGTAAGAAGAGTAAAGTTCGGTTTGGTTGTCGGGATAAAATCTTGTATCAAAGGTTTTTTTTTAACTTTTTAACTTTTGATGTTAAATGAAGAACATCAGCTGTATTATTAAAGTCTTTATGAGAGATGACACGTATCTGAATCTGTTTTCTATGTTCTGTCACGTCCATAAAGACGTGGGAGCGTTTAATGGCCGTTATCTTGTTCACACTTGTCGTGTTCAGGAATTCACGCCGGCTCACGTTTAGCCGTTGACAGGTTCTCGTCTCAGATAATCTGACGACGCCGTATCTGATCTGAGCTTTAAAGCTAAACTCTAAACTCCTCCTTTAATCAAACTTTATCTGTTGTTCAGTAAATCAGGATTCTAAAAACCAAATAAGCAGGTTTCTGTTTTAAAACATGATAACAGAATTATAATCTAATTGAACTGAATGCGACAACACGCCTGCAGCAGCTGCAGCGTGAATTAGCTTCAGCTTCTGATTTTTGGGAAACTACAGACTTTTTGGAAATTTGAGAGAACGGCTTTTCACGATCATATCAGAACAGCGCCACCTAGAGTCCGTTTCAGGCTGAGCTTCTACCTGCAACCGACTCAGCTTCTTACCGATGACGCTGTCGTAGTCCACGATGTCGAAGTAGACCACCGCCACGGAGCTCCAGACCCCCAGCAGAGCCAGGATCACAAACCAGGTAAACATGGAGGATTTAGGGCCGCCTCCTTCTCCTCCTCCTCCTCCTCCTTCTGTCCTCTTCCCATTCTTGCTCTCCGCTGACGCCTTCACCTCTGCAGATCATTAAATTAAAATATCAATTCACAAACCTGAAAACAAATCACAACATAGAAAAACTTCATGCTTCTGTCGTTGCTGTGTGCAGTCGTGACATTTTGGCAAACATGGAAATGATGCAGCAGTCACGCTGGCATCACTTCCTGTAGACATCACTTTCTGTAGACATCACTTCCTGCAGTCATGCTGACATCACTTCCTGCTGACATCACTTTCTGATGACATCATTTCCTGTAGTCATGTTGACATCACTTCCTGCAGACATCATTTTCTGATGACATCACTTCCTGCTGACATCACTTCCTGCAGTCATGCTGACATCACTTCCTGCTGACATCACTTCCTGCTGACATCACTTCCTGCAGTCACATTGACATCACTTCCTGCTGATATCACTTCCTGCAGTCACACTGACATCACTTCCTGCTCCGTACCTGAAGCTGGATGACAGCACACTGACCTGTATTCCTGCTCAGACCTTAAACACCTCGTTTCTTTGTCCTAAACGCGTTCCTGTAGAAGGTGAAGTTATTCATTCGTTCAGACTTCAGACTTCCTGAGTCACAGAAGACAAAATGGCCGTGCTGCAAAGGGCAGACTGACCCAAGAATAGAGCGAGAGACACGAGAGTCAACGTGACCCTGAGACAGCTGCTGCTCCTCAGACACAGACGGCTGATGATGAAGATGATGATGAAGATGATGATGATGACAGCTTTTAGGGCCTGTAAGGCCCACGACACTTCCACACCGAGTAACAGCAGAGGACAGAATGCAGACATAACTCTGTCCTTTAGAAGATTCTTATGTGTGTGTGTGTGTGTGTGTGTGTGTGTGTGTGTGTGTGTGTGTGTGTGCTAAAGAGAGATCCTGCAGGGTTGAACAGGTTTTATGCAGCTGTCTGCTCTACAAATTATATAAAGTCGTGTTAATTCCAAAAACACATCAGACTTCCTGTACATGACATTATTATTCAGCTAATGGCTGAAAAGCTTTTATTGTGAAACGCAGCTACAGGATGTGCAGAGTTTCTTCCTAAAGAAGCCAAACCAAGCCGAGCCACACCAAACCCAGCACACGCTAATCATGCACAGCATGCCGAGCTGAACACGCCACGCCTCCTACCTGTCTGCACAACACCTGGCTGAGCTTCCACCTTCATGGCTGGCTCCTCCTCCTCCACCTCCTCCTCCTCCTCCTCCTCATGAAAGCCTCCTAACAGAGCCCAACCAGGACAAATAAAACCCCGTCCACATTGACCCGAGTCAAACCTCTTCCTGTGCTTGTCCTACCTGTCTCTTCCTGGACAGTCTGCAGGTCCTCCTCCTCTTCCTCATCTACCTCCTCCTCAGCGTACACCTCCTGCTCCTCAGCTTGGACCTCCTCTACAGCAGCTGAGGAGGAGGAGGAGGTGTAGTTGCGGTGCATGAACAGCTAAACCCAGAAACAAACAACGATCCGCAAAAATCAGAACCGGCTGTCAATCAAACATGATGCAGCAAAAACAGAAAAAAAAAAAAGATCAATTATTTCAAACTTCTAAAAAGACTTTTAAACGCTGAGAGAAAACGTTACGATAAACAGCCTGAGTGGAGTTATGACTAAAAACATCAGCGAGGAAATAAAACCAGAGTAAAATAAAAAAAAAACAATAAAAATAAAATAAAATAACTCTAAAGAGAAGATATTAAAAAATTATTACCATCCAAATGCTAAGAACAAGTGATCTGAGCGAACGACAGAGAGAAAATGAGAGGAGGAGAGAGAGAGAGAGAGAGGGAGAGAGAGGGAGAGAGAGGGAGAGAGAGAGNGAGAGAGAGAGAGGGAGGGAGAGAGAGAGAGACAGAGAGACAGACAGAGGTGTCTCCCTGTCGTCCGTCCTGCAGACGGTGACTTGCTGCATCTAACAGTCCATCTGAACCTGATCCATGTTATTATTAGAGCTGACAAAAAGCAGTCTGTGTGTGTGTGTTATGTGTCAGATGCCAGAGAGGACAGAATAGTCCAGTAAATAACCTTGGCACTCGTATGTTCACACACACAAATTGCTGTATGTGGCGCTCGTCCATGTTCTGTGTGTGTGTGTGTGTGTGTGTGTATTTTGCATCTTTCTCTGCTTTGTTTTGTTATGTGTGCATGGGTGTGTGTGTATCCCTTCCTGTCTCATCTTTCTCCCTATGTCTCCGTCATTCTCCTCTCTCTCTGTCTCTGTCTCTCCCTCTCTCTTGCTTTCTCTTTCTTTCTCTCTAATATATATAATATATATATTTCTCTCTCTCACTTTATATATATATATATATATATTTATTTATCTCTATATATATAGAGAAAAAAATATTTATATAGAAGAGAGAGATATAAATATATATATTTCTCTCTATACCTGTATATATTTTTCTCTCTCTCATAAAGCAGCATCAGTTCTTTACACCAGTTTTTTTTAAGGATCCTGTCAGGCTCTATGCTAATTATTAGCATGAATGAATGTAATTGATTGATTGATTGATTGCTTGATTGATTGATTGATTGGGAATATTAGGCAGGAGAGACTAAGGAGAGGGAAAGCTCTTCCTTTGATGATGATGATGATGATGATCATGAAGTGAAGTAGTGGTGAATAAAAAAGTGGATTAACTGTTTGGTTCCTGTCAGTCATCATTAGGGGAAAATGGCACTAATAAAGATCAGTGTTTGAGTTATTGTACTTTTTTTTTCTACAGTCATAATTTAGAGAACTAATTTTCCTAAGTGAATAACAGCTTTGGTGGCCATCAATTAAAGTTCACTAAAACAAAAAAAAACTACAAATATCTTAATATGAAATAATTGGTACTAAAGATGATAAGTGACTGAAGTCAGTATTTAGTAGCTTTATTATCATGATGTAGCTACGCTGCTGCTGTTATAAACTCATTAAAAGCTTTATGACAGGGTTTAAAATGGGAAACTAAATTCAGCAAAGTACTTATTATGAAAGTTTGTTCATTGCATATCTGGACTGAGCTAAAACTTGCTAAACAACATGTCTCAGCTGTTAGCTAATGTTAGCAGGCTAACTTAGCTTCTCAAAGCTAACAGCTATCCCAGCATCCCATGGTTTTAATTTAAAGCTAAAAGCTTCAGGACACCCTGACAGCTAGCAACATGCTAACAGCCCCGCTCTCATAAACCAGACTCCATTCATGATTCTAACACCTTTAAACTGTGTTCTTCAACAGCCAAACATCCACATTCAGCAAACATGATTTTAGGAATTTATACAAATCTAAATCAGGCGCTCATCAAATCGGCATTCCGTTAACACAACTATTTACGCGTTATTTAAAACAGTTTGAAGTTAATCTTGTTAGGGTGTGTTTAGCCTGAAGAAAGGCGTGGGAACTACATTAAACATCTCCACATGTTTATGCTGCTTATTGTGTCTGTATGTTCGCCGAATTGAGGAAAACGTCTGAAAGATTCCTAAAATGTCTTAAACTTGCTTTTTCCAGATTTTATTCGCTGCCGACGCGGAAAAACTACTTTAAATGCACAATCTGAAGGAGGAATTTGCAGATGATACCTGCAGACCTGTTCAGGCTAACCTAGCAAAAAGCGGGTACTGACCTCTCTTGGACGGGGTTTTGGGGTTCTTCCTCTGGGCCATGGCTCCGTTACTCCGCCGTGTTTTTACCGGATGATTCCGTTTGTAACAGTCGTGCTGCGGCGCGTTCAGCCTGATTCACCAGAAATCACGTCTCCGTCCTGGATACCAGCAAAGCCAAAGTCCATAGTAACCACAAAACACGTGACTGACGTTACATTCCACCAATCAGAAGCGCGAAACTCCCTTATAGGCGGGGCCAAAAGCATATTTATTTGATTCTGGGCCAATCATATTTCGGTACAACATCGAGCTCCGCCCTTATTTTTTGGAAACTATCAAAACGTGGCAGAAAATGAGCGGAAACAGGGGAGGCCAAAATATCTGGTTATTTAAAAGAGACAAAGAGGTCTGACACACACGCGTGCGCGCGCGCGCATACACGTACAAACACACACACACATACACACACACACTATAAAGTCAAGTTAATAAAGTTTTCCTCAATCAGGCTGAACCTAGTTTTTAACTGAAGCCTCATTTAAATAGGACTTAATATTGGCAAACAGACAGGTGAACAGACAGGTGAGCAGACAGACAGGTGAGCAGACAGACAGGTGAACAGACAGGTGAGCAGACAGACAGGTCTTACCCAGCAGTAACAGCCTGTGTTGCTTTGTATGCCTGTCTCTCTCTCTGCAGCTGTCTCTCTACCTTCTTGTTGGCTTCTCTCTTTGCTTTTTCATCCAGTCGTTCTTCCTCCATCTTCCCACCAAGACAGCCCATTTCTACTGGGACCAGCAAAACCAGCAAGTCACCCCATACTGGTAAAATATCTGGTTATTTAAATGAGTTGATGTAATTTATCTAAATGATTATTAATTAATTAATATATTTAACTAATTAATTCATGTATTTTTTATATTTATTGTTTATTTATATAATTTTTATATTATTTATATTTATTATTATTATTATTATTTATAGTTTATTTTTATACACAAATTCAGTATTTATTTATTTAAATGAGGTTATGTAATTTATTTTTTAAATGATTAATTATTAATTACTTGTTGATATATTTATTCATTTAATAAATAAATTTATTTACCAGTATTTCATTTAATATTCATTTAATAAATAAATTTATTTATTTATTTATATTTATAAATATTTATTTGTAAATTTATTTATATTTATAAATATTTGTTTAAAAATTTATTATTTATTTTATACATACATGAAGTATTTACTTTATTTAAAAGTTGAGTTTATGAGTTTATTTAATCTTTTAAAGATTTTATTTAAATTAGTTCATATTTTTGGGTTTTTTTCTTCCCAACTTTATTTATTTGGTTTTTTTTTTTTAACAATAAAAATTTAATAAAGAAAACATAATTAGGACAAACAGCATATGTTAATGAGAAAACTATAAGTTAACAAGAGCAACTTCCTAAATACACACAGTCTATCAAATATCCAACCAGGGAAAACAGCGTTCTGGATCACTGTTACACTCCAATCAGCAACGCCTATCATGCCGTTCTCCGCGCTGCGCTGGGCCACTCTGATCACGTCCTGGTCCACCTGATCCCTACATACAGGCAGAAACTGAAGCTGTGTAAACCTGTTGTGAGGACATCGAAGCAGTGGATCAGTGCAGCTGTAGAGGATCTGCAGGCGTGCTTGGACTGCACTGACTGGGATGTTTTCAGGGCCGCTACCAACAGTCTGGACGAGTTCACAGAGGCTGTGACGTCCTACATCAGCTTCTGTGAGGACTGCT
>VXCM01005034.1:0-11261 GCA_014773175.1 Lucifuga dentata
AAAAAAAAAAAAAAAAAAAAAAAAAAAAAAATGATACGACCACAGGCTCAGCTGATTCTTGCTGAAATGGCCAAAGTGTTCTTCTGCCTCATTTCCATTCAAGTAAGCAAGCAAAGTTAAGCAGGAACAGCCTGGTTTCCACAACGGGGCCAAAGTGGGGCAGCCTGGTTTCCATAGAATCCAAGCGAGATAAACCAAAACAGCCTGGTTTCCACCACAGAGCCAAACAAGGCAAGTCACAAATTTTAAAGAGAGCTAAATGGTTTTTCTTGCTTCTTGTTAAGTCACAAGGCTAAGCTAGTTTCCACTACATCTACATTTTCACTACAAGGTCAGACTGGGTGACAGAATAGCCTCTTAATCATGCTCAGACCCAGTCTCCTTGTCTCCATTAATGCAAACTGTGCTAAGTAATGCTAGAGCCTGTGTTCTGCTGCAGGGCAGAATAGGGTTACATTACATAGCTGCACAGTCAGAGTTTAATAAGTGACCTCAAATAAAGACCTTAAGGGAGCATACGCTAGATTTTGCATGTTTGTTGTTGTGATAAATATTACATGTTACATCACTGACAACCATTTTCCAAAAAGTAAAACTGGGCATGAGTTTTCCTGTTCAGTGTTTCCCACAGGTTGAAAATTTATAATTTATTTGGGTTTTGTGGTGGTGGGCAGGCATACAAGCCCCCCCCCAACACACACACACAATAAATAAATAAATAAATACTTGGATAACTGTGCATAGAAGATTCCAAAATGGCCACTACCAGACTGTATACTACTGGTTGCTAGGCAACACAATGAGCGTGTTTTCATTCGACCTCAGCAGGGTTTTAAAGGAAAACTAAAGAAAGTAATTAACTATAACAGAGCAGAGGGAAACTTTGGTGAGAAGNGGGTTTTAAAGGAAAACTAAAGAAAGTAATTAACTATAACAGAGCAGAGGGAAACTTTGGTGAGAAGCATGGAGGTTACATAAATTCTAAAATTAGAAATAATGACCTGGCTGGAATAAAAGCCTGGATCCCTCTCTGCAATTGAGGTTAAAAAAAAAAAAAAAAAAAAAAAAAAAAAAAAAAAAAAAAAAAAAAAAAAAAAAGCACCCACAAGTATTTGAGCAATTATGGTACGCTCATGACGAAGGACATAGAAGCCGGTCTACAGGGATTTTGCTGAAAATGGATTAATGGTGACAAAACCTAATCATGGGATCTTTTTAGGATACTTTTACCTTTGAAATGACGGTAAGGTCACAAATTTATTCCATATTTTAGTGATGTTTTGATCAGCAGTTTGACAACATTATTAAATGTGTATTTTTTTAAGGTTGTCCCACGAAACCTCAGTGGGTCTTCATTTACCTGAGCGGGCCGCCCAGTATTCACCTATGTGTGGGAAAAACTGTTGTTATTTATTTCAGATCTCCTAATCTTTCAAAATCAAATTTTCAGCTGATACACCCACCTTAAAATTCAATATTTCACCTGCTAACACCTAAGCATGATTGTAGAAGGCACGGCCATTTTAATTTTTTGGTAAAAACCATCTTCTTCAGGGACTATATTCCCTGGCGGAGACATACATAACTTCATTCTGTGTATCTCTGTGTTGGATCAGTTAAATTAAGGTACTTCTGCAAAAAATTTAAATACACATGTTCACTGTAATGGATTACTTATCTCAAGTTTTAAGTGTCTACAAGTTGATTTTTATAGTGTACTGGAATGAACTGAAACTAATGACTACCTGAAAGCTGAGAAAAAAAAAAATCCAAGATTTACCATTCTTTGTTTTGAATAATGGTTGGGCAGTAATGCTATGTGTATGCAGGTTGTATATACTGGGCTCAAATATGCAAAATCACCAGTGTGTGTGCTCCTTTAAGAAGAGCCCATTTGTTCAAAATATTCATCAGGATAATTAAGCAAATTCATAAAACAAAACAAAACAAAACAAAACAAAAGAAAACACAACAAAAAACTATATTTGCGAGCAATATTTATCATCTTACCTTCAGAAATGTTACAGTAAACTGGATGTAACTCTGCTTCAGAATTCACATGTTACTGCAGCTGTAACATCATGGATGAGGGGAAAGGTCCAAAATCTTCTGTTTACTCACTAGAAAAAAATAAAAAAAAATATATTAATAAAAACATGGGTATTTGGTATTAGCATCATAAAGAAAACATAGAGAAATCAGGTTTAGTGACACACTGCCAGTTTACACTTAGATGCATGGTGATACAACACCTCACGCAAGATACAATTGTACTAACTATAATGCTTGATAAAGTTATAATATGTGTTATTAGATTTGAATTGCTGAATTAAAATCCAGTGAAACAATTAATTTTTAAATAAACTCAGGATCAGTGGCCCTTAGGTGTCTCCAGACCAGATTATTAAATCCTCTAATAATGTTACGGTGTAGTTATAGTGATTTTTTTTTTTTTTTTNTTTTTTTTTTTTTTTTAATTGTGACTGTTTAACTGCATAGGAGTATAGAATGTAGTCAAAAATTAATAATCAGTAGACTGAATTGATGCCCTTAACCTACTGAGAAGTTAAGCTGCAACTGTGTATGAATGGATATCTGCCCTCAGACACAGTAGATACTGGATATCAATGACTTGAACAGTCCTTACAATTGATCCAAAAGTTCCTTCCTTCCTTCCCTCCTTCCTTCCTTCCTTCCTTCCACTCTTCTTCCCCTCTACACAAATGATTTTTTCTCCCTGCTTATCTTTATCCCTGCAATCCATCTTCCCATCTCTCCATAGGTCTGTTTTTGTTGCTCTTTTGCTCCGGCCACGCTTTACTTCATCCCTGCATCCCNTCTCTCTCTCTCTCTCTTTTCAGCAGTCTTCTTCAAAGGATAGAGGACACGCCTGAAACAAAGGCTGCTTCTGTACCAGCTGAGCCAGCAGGATGGAGGGAGGGATGGAGGAAGGGAAGGATCAAAATGAGGCAAAGAGGAAAAATAAAGAGAGCTAAGAGGAAAGTTGGAGAGAGGGTGAGCAGGAAAACAGAAAACAAAGGAAGAACATGGGGATGGCAAAAGCAAGAGAAGAAGGATGAGCAGTGAGGAGGTGCCTGACATGGAAAGGGGTTAGCGGAAAGGCATGGAGATGGAAGGAGATGAATAAATGGATAACAAGAGGGAAGAGGAATGTGAAAAGTGAAGTGGAGAAAGAAATATGGAGATATATATTGTTACCCTGAGACCCCAATACAGGTGGTCTAGGCTAGCCCCACACCAAGGTGATCGAGACCAGTCCACATCAATTCAAATGTAGAATTCTAGTCTTATGATTCAAGGCTAGTTTGAAGCATATTCGTCTCACTCACTAACTGTCTTCATCTTAAAGCCTCACCCTTTTCACATACAGCTTCAATTAAGACGTGGCCTGCCCCATTAACATTACTGTATGAACTTTAGTTAACGACAGCTATTCTTCTTATATGCAACAGTTGTTATAGTTGTGAGAATAAATTTTAGCAATAAGTATACTTTTACTGCTAAGGTGCTGTTTAATCATCATTGGGTCCAAGTTAACCTTTCAGAGACCCATATGTAATTCATAAATACTTCATACACAGGCTGTGTTATTTTAAATCATCAAGGAGAGGCTAAAAATACTCAAAATTGTCAAAAAGAACCAATCAAAAAGCATAAAAGACTGGTACTTTAACTACAAGGAGTTATTTTTATTTGCAGTTGCTCAAGCATACAGCAAAAATGGATCAAAAGCAGCAATATCAAGAATTTAGAAAAAAGATCAAAACTACAAGAAATCATTTCAAAATCACTGAAAATACTTCAAAATCACTTCAATAAAATCACACATAAAAATCATCTTACCCCGTAAAAAGGGAAAAAAACACTCTTAAATTCCAATCTCAACTTTCAAAAACTCTTCTTCTCAAACTCAACCTTTGACCTCAAAAGTCCTTTAAGAAAAGAGCAAANAACTTTCAAAAACTCTTCTTCTCAAACTCAACCTTTGACCTCAAAAGTCCTTTAAGAAAAGAGCAAAAACACCGCAATCTCCCTCCAGAGATCTACAGAGTTATTTTTTGTCGCCCATTTTGGGTCTTCTTTTCTTGATGCTTTTTCATCCCTTGTAGGATGATTCATCGGGCAGGGTCTCCCCGTGTCTCTGGAAGGTTCCTCTCCTAAAAACGCTAAAACTTAACATTTTATACCACTCATGACATCATTTTCACAACTCAATCACATTGGTTTGGCTTCTATATCGTCAAAGTTATTGAACCAATCCAGTTGTAATTTTACCACTTTTGCTCTCTTATTGGACAATTATTATCTTATCTATGTTGTTCAACATTATTGCTTACTAATGGAAAACACCCTTAACATCTCCTAGCCTGGTTTAAGGAACTTAGGTACTCTTCCACTCAAGCTGTTTCCTGTTATTGAAATTTTCAGTTACATGATCAGCAACAATCACTCAATAATCAGCACCGCACCCAGTACTGGTCATTCAGCTACAACTGTGTCAAAAGTTACATAGATCATGTTCACTTCAATTTAATACACAACATAAATGCATCAAAAATCACTCAAATCATTGTTACTTGATTTAAAACACATTGTAACTGTACCCAAGATTACTTTAAAACACGATTACTTGATTTTATCACATATCATTCCATAATTGTTACTGCTTCATTATAAAATGCTTTTCTTGATTTTATTTCTCATCAAAGCACTCACTTCACCCCATTTCACATTTTATTCACACACATTGTATACAGGCGTGTAGCACATCTTTCTTCACTCATCAGTGAAACCTGTAAGCTCAAAACCCTTATTACTTTCACAGAAATGAGGTAACAACCTTCTCAATTTATGTTAACCACACATACTTATTTATCATTAACGTTAGTTATTTAATCCTTCTTTTACAGCTATATGAATCAATAGTAAATCAACATTTAATTATAATTCTTCTTTTCTTACTGCATTCTCCGGCCTTTTCTGCCCATGCTCTCTTTCCTCCTTTCCTGTGGTCTGACGGTCCTGATGATTCATACACCTCTCAAACAGGCGGTGGTCTCTCTTCCTGTCTTGGTTGCGATCCTTCTCCCTCCTGAACAGGCAGTGACACAGGTAGTGACCTTTCTTCTATGACCTCCTGGACAGGTAGCAGAACAGATGATGGATCTTCTTCTTCTTCTTCAGGTCGATCATTACTGGGATTCTCTTCTCCTGCCAGACGTTCAAACACACTTGCAGAGAGTAAATTTTCTGATCGCATGAACGTGCTCTCAAGTTTACTCTGCTTTTCCAACTTCAGAAGATTCTTCCCAGGTTCTCTCCACCCTTTGCACTTCTTCATACAGCTGTTCGACACTNTCAGAAGATTCTTCCCAGGTTCTCTCCACCCTTTGCACTTCTTCATACAGCTGTTCGACACTTGTCACTGTAATTCCAAGATCTTCCACTGAAATTTCATCTATCAACACGTTTAGCAACGGCTCAACGGCTCATTGTCAGCATCGAATATGTCTTCCTGGACTCCATCCTTCTTCATTTTTAATTTTCCCCTCATTTTTTCTGGGCCCTTCTTCTGACCTTGTCATCTTCCCTTGCTTTTTTTTTGTGTTTTTGCAAATCATTTTTAGTAACTTGTTGATAAACTTTTTCAGCACCCTTTTCTGTCTCGACCTTCGACCTTTCTCAGGCCTTATGCTCCTTCCTCTTTCTGAGCGTGAGTGTGCTGAGTGTGGGTGTGCCTCTCGTTGGTGCCTTTGACTCCATTTCCCTTTATTTCCTTCTTTCTCCTTTCTCTCCAATGGCTCCTTTTTGACAAAATATATATATATATATATATAGCGAGAGAGAGAGAGAGAGAGAGTCAAGAGGGAGAGATTGCATTCACATCAATATTGTGAGCTGGTGACTGACAAACACACACAAACACACACACACATACACACACACACACACTCATACACAAGCATAGAATATCACACACAAACGAAGCTTACAACTCTACTGTGCAATACATAATCCTTTAATAGCTGGTGAATGGCTCAGACGTATGACTGTCAATACACATTATATTTTTTCTTAAATCAATTTCATTAATTTCTCATATGGAGACATTGTTGCAATGCTATAAAAGGTGTTGAAAAGGAAAATATTGGAGTCTTATATGTAATGACATATGGATACAATTTGCCAGACAGACAGACAGACAGACAGACAGACAGACAGACAGACAGACAGACAGACAGATAGATAGATAGATAGATAGATAGATAGATAGATTTATTAATTTCATGCTCTAAACATGACCTCGTAAAACCTAAAAAGCCATAACTAAAATCATGTGCAAAAAGTAAGTGCTTTTGTCAGCAAATCTGCCAGAAGCAGCAAAAATGACTGATTAATATTAATATCCGAGGCCACACCCTGTACAGTATGCAAGGGCATTACGATATGCATCAGACTTACAAACACTGGGCACTGGAAAAAAAAAAAAAGATCCATATGTACTGTGTACATATGCATTATCTCTATATTTTGTCAATGCAGTAGTATATTCAGCAAGCTAAGTTTGCAAATGATTTTGCAGCATGTGCAAAAAATAGCCAACTGATTTACTCAATGCATGAAACGTTATCTAGTCCTGTCTCTCCGTATTCGTTTACTTATTGATTGCTCTGAAATGTTAAAATTTTACTCCATCCTGAATTTGACTCTGAGAGAAACATGCCAGAGTGGAAAAGTGTTCCTTCAATCCGCCCACACAGCAGAATCTGGTCCAAAGCTGTTACTTAACTCCACACTGCACTGTTTTTGCAGCTATTTACAGAACAAATAGACAAATAAATGTCACATCTGTCAGTCTTCTGTCTATCTTTATCCTTAGAGTCTAAAATTACAACCTGGGATTTAGTTCCCAGAAGTCTTGTGTGCTACCAAACTTATTTTCCAGCTCAATATAGCAGCATAAAGCAGTAGCATTAAACTTTCATAAAATCCAGAACGGCACAGAGCATTAAAGTTGCAACCAGATAACAGAATTACATAAACTGTGGGGCATTGACTAGTTGCTTGAAGATCCCCAACATGAAAGACAACTGGCACAGTCTAATGATTCTGGGTCCTCAGGGGAAGGCTGACTGATCCACTGAGTGGGCTTAAATATCAAATTTATTCATCACCAACACACGTGAGGCAAATAAAGTTTAAAATGTCACCCAGCTTTCTGAAATTTACCAGCAGACTGAATCAGGTCTTAATTTTTAAGACCTGATTCACCCATGTGTTTTTTTTTTTTTNTTTTTTTTTTTTTTGTTTTTTTTTTTTAAATTTTAAATTGGACCCCCGACATGTAAATATGGCACATAGAAATACCGTAGTAATGTCTCTTTCAGGTCAAACTGTAAAAGATGCCAGTAACAAGCCCTTCTGAATGAGATAACATGGTTGCATGATGATAATTATATATAGAGAGATATACTCGTGTATAAGCTGACCCCCTGATTTTGACCTGCAAATTTAAATTTTTAAAAAAAACCCACATCTAACCCGACCCCCTGATGTTGTTCCATCAATTTATTTGTTTAGCAAATTACCTGTTTTTCTGGTTTTCATAATATTCCTGTGATTTTCTGAAAATAATCCACCTACAGGTTGTGGCGGCTATTTAAAAAATTCACCTCTGTAATGGGGCTTTTCTTCCTGACTCACACTGGAATGATAACATCACGCTCTTGTTCTTTTTATAACTTATTTATTTTCAAAATCAAAATAACAAAACATGACGTGAGGTGAGGTCAAAAACTACACCGCTGCCCCATTCCTCATAAACACTGGCTTCACCTCCAGCTGAGCGTCTATAGACTCCTCCTCTGTGAAGCAGCCAGCGATCAACACCTAATCAATCAGCTAAGATATAAATATTCAAAAATAATAACTTATTTGATTTCACTTTTCCCAAATTAAATATTTTAAACATTTGATGATTAATCAAGAAATGGCTCTAGATAAACATGACATTTATTTCAGCAGCTGATTATCGTAACTGACCAATCACAACAGCGCTTACTGGCCGCCACAAAATGTGCTGGATAAGATGTTTTGTCAGGAAATATCTCATTCTAAGGTATGATTTAAACTATTTTCCATGGGTAGTGGTAATGGGTATAGTATTTCCACCTCTGGAAATTTTGTTCTGTGGGATCAAATTAGAATTTCTTGTGTATAAGCCAACCCCTGATTTTCTTTGTGAAATTTGGTGATAAAAACTTGGCTTATACTCGAATAAATACGGTAATTAAATCTGGGGCTATATATTATAATTTCTCCCCTTTAACTGTATTCATGACTGTGGATACAGACAAAACAGATAAGACTTCTAATTATTACTTTCAGCTGTATTAGTTAAACAGTAATCAAGTGTCTTCCATCCCCAAGTTTGCATGAATGAATACATTGATAATAAATCAAATGATGATGTGTAACATTAAAGATCCTTCAAAGCTTTTTAGATGCTTTGAGCTCTTTGTTCTGCTGTATAATTGAGTTTTATGCCCTATTCACAAGGGCTGATTTTACCAAGGGATGGACATTTTGTTGCTTGTAATAATTGTGGAAGTTGTTTGTAATCTTACTTCCACATGAATCTCCAACGTCTGTAATATGTTAAAAAAAAAAAGAAAAAAAAAAAGAAATTCCACTGCAAATTGCCTTCTACATTTCAGAAAACATGGAGATTAATCCCATACCCTTAAAAAAAAAAAAAAAAAAAAAAAAATCTGTGCTTTTCTTGTGCTTCATTCCCAGTTATAATGATGGAGAATGTGGTGGAATACTTAAATGTTTTGTCACTAAAAGATTCATAAAGGCTCCTCAACAGCCCCATAAACATGCAGAAAACATGAAGAGATAGATGATATGTATTGCTGCACTCGGTAACTACCTATCCTGCACTTGGTTATACATGATACATGTAATATGTGAGGTTTCAACCGTCTCCAGCAACGATAAATAGGATTTGATCCATAAATACAAGTTAAATGCAGACTTCATTTCTCCCATGCAAATGTGCTTGCACAAAACACAGATAATTGGGATTATTCCTAAATTAGATGAGGTGGCAACAATTTGAGTCATGTCTAAATAGCACATTATTTGCTCTCATTAGCCTAGCTTCCAGCAGTAGAAGGAGGCTGTTTCCATTTATGTGTATGCTACCTGATTAGCAATATTATAAGTAGGTTTAAAAAAAAAAAAAAAAAAAAAAAAATCAGTTTTGATGGAGTTGGTACATGCTTAACGCAGAAATAGTTAACCGTTTGCTAATGTGTCATTCATAACAGCAGAAAAGTGATCATATACATCAAACCTGTTTTTCGATTGGTTTGTTTTGTTCATATTTCTTCTTCCACCTAGTGGTCAAAATTTGACAGATACAGCATTAAAAAAAGCAAAAGTAGCATCATCTCTGTGTTTAAACGTACTCAGGTGTCCACTATCTTGCTGTGGAAAGCAGAATGACCACTTTGTTTTACATTCGGGTCATTAATCAATGAAACCTGCAAAGCCTGTACACCTGGAACATGAACACAAATGCAAGCACGCACACATTTTACAAACTCTTTCAGACGGACAAGTACAGATGCAAACAGATCTTGCTGTCTGAAACAAGCACACACTCACACACTCTTTCCTGTGGAGCAGCATTAGTGTTGCATTATGGAATATATCATGCATGAGACTCCGTTGCCTGCAACATCATGAAAGTTTGCGTTTGCCATGTCACTGTGTGTACTCTGGCAGTTATGTGTTGCAGATATTTTTAGCAGTTGTTCATTCATATGTTAAAATCTTCATATGTGCCAATCGATGCCACCCACACACGCATGCACGCACACACACACATCCAATCTGTAGGCAACTGATGCATAACAAGCAAAGAATATCCTTATGGAATCAAAGCAGTGAAGCTTGTTTGGTGTAGCTGCTGCATTGACACAAAACCACGAAGCATGACAAACACTGCTATGATTGTGCTCTGTGTGTGTGTGTGTGTGTGTGTGTGTGTGTGTGAAGTGCAATGGTTGACCGAGCCCATAGATAGAGCCCTTTGCCAGCCAGCCAGCAAGTCCCTCTTCTGAATTATTGAAACAGGTCAGTAAGCAGGATGCAAACTGCGTCAACCTGTGTGTGTGTGTGTGTGTGTGTGTGTGTATGTGTGTGTTTGTTTGTGTAGAACAGTATTGCAGCTTTACAGATTGCTGTTCCATTCTGGACTGTGTACAAAGAATTACCAGCTGCAGCTTGATCATTCATTTATAAGCCTATAAATCAAAACTAGAAACAATTTCAATTACGTTTTTAATAAAAGCTTAGAATCGTTTGGGCTCAAGTTAATCCTGAACATGCCTCATCAGTAAAAACTGACCGGAATAGCTGAACAAATGTGTTTACCAATAATGCGAAGATGAAAATCAACCCATCGCTTTTTTAAATTTAGAATTAAAGTAATCATTGCAGATTTCATCTTTTAATATTTTTGAATCATTTCTATAGAGCAGCCATAACCTTCAGAACAGTTCAAGTCTAGTCTTTGCCTCTCAGCTGTTTTATTGATTTATTCATTTATTTCTTTTTAACAGAGGCTTCAGCCAAACAGAATGTAGAAGTAGCACAACAGAATAAATACCTGTAAATGTTCTTAAGTGAGATAAATAAAAAGCCTGACAGAGCGTCTAATCTGATATTTTATCAAACAAATTGTTGGACTTTGCAGTACATTAAAAAAAGGCAATCATTGCATAACATCTAGCTGATTTTAAGTTTTATATGTGTTTTGCAGAGGCATCAGGTGAACAAATCTTCTCAGAGAACAAATAAAAAAAGCAGAAATAACACTACAAGGGAATATTGTTGGGCAAATGCCTGAATTATAACTATCCTCTGTGTAGAAGCAGCACTATTTGGCATGTGAAAAGCGCTGTCTAAAGGCTTTTTTGACCTCTATGACATCACAAGAGTTATTTTGTGTTACTGCCAGCAAACCATGATAAGCCACTACAACTAATGAGACATCTAGTACTGATTTCTAAGCTGTTAGCCAGGAGGTTAATAGGGAGTTTTGCTTGCTGTCTCTGACCAGATATTAAAAAGGCACTGTAAAAACCTGACCTACTCACTCACACACACACACACACACATGCACACGCACACACACACACACACACACACACACACACACACACACA
>VXCM01005034.1:11337-35232 GCA_014773175.1 Lucifuga dentata
AAAAAAAAAAAAAAAATTGACATTTTGGAGATACAAGGTTTCATCAAACAGGAACAATCTGCATCTAAATCAAATCAAACTTTCATGAGCAAAAACTCCATCTTTAAATGGAGCCTGTTTCCTGCCATAAGTTAATTATTACAAAACACTAATGTTAGATATGCATTCCTATACTTTATCTTCTTTTCATTCTTCATTCTCCAACCTGCAATTCTATTCTTCATTGATGAAATCCCGCATGACACCACAGACATCAACACACGTCATCTCGAAACAGCTCAGCTCATAAATGCAGTGCATTCTTATATTACTCCTTATTATTTCTCTAATTAGGAGTTTGACATTATGTCTGCTGTCCGTTTGCACATCAGCAAAAAAAAAAAAAAAAAAAAAAAAAAAATGCTAATATGAAAACCCATGCAGGGAGCTGAAAAATGTGTAAGTCCAATTAGTAGGATCTCACACTCAAACCTGCTCAGATGCACACACTATATAGACATTTTATACACATTTAACTGAATGTAGCAGCTGTGGTGTAAGACATCTGTGAAGACAAATGCTCAAATTCTGTATTAATGACACACTTCACCTGCTTTTGAAACAGCACAGTGCTGGTAGTGAAGTAGAGAGAGCGGTTATGGAACTGAAGTATGGTTACTGCTTACACAACATAGCTCGTGTGTGTATAGGTGTTCTTCTATTTCTATCTTTGTGAGGACCAGTTTTAGACCATGAAAAGACATTTTTGCAAAGTGACGAGTTTTTTTTTTTTTTTTTTTTTTTTGGCTGGTCCTCAAGTCAAGTCAAGTTTATTTGTGTAGCCCAATATCACATATGTCTCAAAAGGCCCACGCATTAACAGTTCCTGACCCAGCCCAAGCTCTCTGTGAAGATGAGGAAAAAGTCCCTCATAAGAAAAAAATGGAAGAAACGTCAGGAGAGGCAATTCAAAGAGAGATTCCCTCTCCTCGAATGGCTGGGTGTGCAAAAGGAACCTCACTTGTACAAGAGGTTGTTGGAGGACCAGACTGGGTTTTTGTTTTAGAGGACCATGCCATGATTTTTCATGTTTGAGCTCAATATATGCAACCCACATATATTTTATATTACTGACACCCATTTACCAAAAACATACTACTGGAGTGTTAAACATTAGAACCGCTTCTCCTACATTCCAGACTGCCAGTTCATTTCAGTATATGCTATTAAAATCAACTCGTAGAGACTTGGAACATGCTTGAGGTAGGTAAACCATCACAGCAAACATAAAGTAAAATTTGTGAAAGTAACTTTATTTGGAGCTGCACAGAAGAAAATATATCTCTCTGCCAGGGAATATAGCTTGCAGAAGAAGGTGACTTTTAGTGAGATATGAAAACATCCATCCCTTCTACATTTGGATGTAGGTGTTAGCAGGGAAAATATTGAATTTTAAAATGAGCATCACCTAAACATTTGATTTGAAAGATTAGGGGATTTGGCAAAATAATATAGGAAAACTAAAATATGGTTTTACATTTTGGAAAATGGGTGTCCGTAGCATAACATGCACTGTATGCGGTAGGATTTATTGGGCTTAAACATGCAAAATCACCAATATGGTCCTTTAAGATCACACTAAGGCTTAGATTAAAGGGTTGAAGTTAAGGGTATGGCTGTGGTATAGAAACATGGTGTATTATGTCAGTCAGGGCCCTCATAAGTCTAGTAATACAAACGTGTGTGTGTGCATGTGTATTTGTATGCTTGAAAAGGTATGTTGTAATTCAGCAAGCACATATGAGGGAAATGAGGCTGGCTATTGTAAAGCTACTTTGTCTTTCACCAGCTGTGAAGCGGGATTTAATGCAAATAAACCAGATGCCTCTGAGCAAGTACACACGCATCAAAAAAACAATGACATCATTATACACAACACAACAAACACCAGCTGTGTCTTTGCTGAAACCCAGTTTAGGTACTCAAAATCTGGCTGCTAAGTCCTTATATGCACATTCCTAGAATACGTGGAGTTGCTATAATGACCATTTCTGATGATCCAATCGTTTTGTAAAGTAATACTCAAGATTGCATAGCTACATACAGAGCAATATTCTTCCCATATTTTTCATATCAAACTATAATGACGTCTGACAGACATGTTCATCAGTTGCGATCACAGAAAAACCTCAATTGTGACCCTGAAATATGTTTAAGTTTAAGTTTAATTGTACAGCCCAATATCACAAATGTCTCAATAATGGGCTTTACAATCCACAGTTTACAATAAGAGTAGCTCATTCCACTCACAAAAGAAAAAAAAAAAAAAANAAAAAAAAAAAAAAAGATAGTAAAAGTACAATAAAGCAAAGTTAAAATGAAAATAAAACATATAATATAAAGAAAGTAATTAACTTTCCTAGATTTATCCAGTTAACTAAAACATTTAATAAAAATGCCAAAATCAGCCAAACTCTACACTGTAAAAAGTCCTTCTGTGGGTTAATCCATACTACATAAATTTAAATTGTATGATTCATTCAAAAATAAATAAATAAATAATTTTCCTTTTCAGTTGGGTTTATTTATATTGTATCTAACTAAAAACCGTCAAAATTCTTAAAACTAATTATTTCTTTGTAACAAAAACATATATTTTTTTAAAGCTTTTGAAAACAATGTGAAAAATTGAGTTAATGGAACTCAATTAAAGTTCTTAAATCTAAGTTTTTGTCCCTACTTGTAACTGATTGCTTTGTTTGGAGCAGTACATATCTCAGTCTTTTTTAAGACAAGTAAGTACTAATTTAGATTTTTGTACTGAAGTTTTAGCCAAAAGTTCAGTACAAAAGTGAACAAAATACTCTGACTGTATAATATTAAATGCCTTTTTTTTTTTTTTTTTTTTTTTTTTGTTTGGAGGGGACAACAGGGCTGTTTTTTGTGGAGCCTCAGAGGAAAATGCATGTTTAGATTTGATGTATTTAACATGGACTGTTTGTTGGCATGTTTATATTTGTGGAGTAATACCAGAATACAGATAAAGATTTATAGAACTGGTGTCTGTACTTCCTGTACTGGGGCAATGTTGACCTAAAGGTTAGAGAAGCAAGTTTGACCGAAGGGTCACCAGTTCAATCCTTGGACTACCAGGAAAAATCAGGGTTGGGGAGGTGAATGAGCAGCACCTGTTCCTCCCTTGTTATCACACTGATGCACCCCTGAGCAAGGCATCTAATCCCCAAACGCTCCAGTGGAGCTGCTCAGTGGTCAGCAGCAAAACAAAAATTTGTCAAAATTAAAAAAAAAAAAAAAAAAAAAAAAAATGAGTGTCTGAGTTCATGGAACTCAATTTCTTAGTGTTTATTTCTTAAATTTCCCTAATTTTAATCAAGTTTAATGTTGGTCATATGTTAACTATCAAGTTGGTTCAACTCTCAATTTCTTGGCTGTTTCTACATAGGCTGTACTTAATTTTACATCTTGAAGTCAAATATATATTATTGAGTTTGTCCAACTCATAAATACTATTAGTTCACCCAACTTAAAACAAATGATTGGGAAATGTTGCCTCATTTTTATTTTTAAAGTTAAACCAAAGAAAGTTTTTTTTTTTTTTTTTTTTTTTTTACACTGTACATAGCAAGGCAAGATTACAATAATATTAGTATAGTTTCTCTGTTTCTATGAGAAGTTTCTCTGTAATAGGATAACATCATATAACAGAGAAACTTGTACGTTTGCACTGCTAAGATAGCTTTAAAAAATCATGATTAAGTTGTAGTCGTTAAGTCCCCAATTAAGTCCGAAAACCTTTATAGCCACCAGAAAAATAAACTTGCATGTACTGTAGCTAGTGCTTCTATATTTTAAAAGTTTTAGGAATTAAAAAAAAAAAAAAAAAANAAAAAAAAAAAAAAAAAAGTTAATACTTAAACAACGTTTCATCAACTTTGTTTCAAGGTAATGAAATGTAAAAAATGTCTGTCCAATTCTGTGTTCAGCTCTAACACAGAAAAAATACACAAGGAGAAGGAGTGAGTAGCATTAACAATGTAAGTGAGTGATGCTTTCTCCTGTTCAGTATCAGACAAATGAGCTCAGATCCCCAATGGCCGCTTAAGCATAGAATCTTACGATATACAAAGAGCGAGCGAGCGAGCGAGCGAGCGAGAGAGAGAGAGAGAGAGACTTAAAAGTTTCATAAAAGTTAACTTCTAACTAGATAACTACAGAGTCAAAGTTCAAACATTTGAGTCTATACCTGTAGCAACACAGTTTCTCAACTCCAATTGTTCTAACCCTTCCAATAATCTACTTCAAAATACAAAAACTCAGGCAGAGAAAGAATGAATGAAAGAACAGCATCATGCAGGGAAAAGAGAGCAGGCAGTCAACTCATCCAAGCTTCAGCAGCATTCCCAGAGACGTACATTCAGCACACACTGTAAAGTTGCTCTTAAAGTGCGTTACGCTTTTTCTAAAATCCTATTCCTGGTAACTTAGCTCCACTTAAGCTCTTTTCACACTGAAAGTGTCAGCAAGTGGCAACAGAATAAAAAGACACAATGGGAAATGCCATCTTGGTGGTTTTTACGGCTTTTCACAAAGTCTGTGGAAAGTCACTGAAGACAGAATGCTGACTTCCCTTTCAATCTAAAAAACCAAGATTATTCCAGCAAAATGCTGCTTTCAGAGTCTTTGCATTGTGTTGCGTTGTGTTTGTGATCTCTAAAGGCCGTTGTATAAAGCCAACAATGCATGGTGCAGTTTTTTTTTTTTTNTTTTTTTTTTTTGTTTTTTCTCAATTCAATTCAATTTAGCAGAAAATGAGGTTTGAATTGAGTAACAGTGAGCAACATCATGTAGCTGATGAGGCTCTTGATCAGACAGGAATCCATTTTTCTTTTGCTTTTCCTTTTTGGGCCATTGTTTGCTTCTATATCATCAACAGAGGTTAAAAAAAAACAAAAAACCTTGAGGCAATAGATCTTGGCCAACATTTTCATTCATTTTGAAATATGCAGCATTTGAAGACCATAAATATAAAGAACAAGTGTGTTTGCACTGTCGCTAGTTTGATTTAATTTTTTTTTTTTTTTTTTTTTTTTTTTTNTTTTTTTTGTAGACGAGCCTGTTTCTCAGCCAGTCTTCGTCGCTGTGGTTGTATCCCAGCCTGGGGCTTTGAAGCATTTCCCTCACCCATTTATGAAATATCACAGTGCTCAGCTGTCAAGATATGCTGACAGACTTCAAATGAACATGTGATTAGCATTCTCTTAGCAACAGTTACTATCGCGTACAGGGAAGCTTGGGTTTTTCAGGTCCAAGGTTTATGATGATTGTGGGTCAGAGCAGATATAGGCCTTTAATATTTAGCGGCCTATATCACAACCCACAGCTGTTGCTAAGTAACTGCTAATTTACTATCAGCCAACCTTTAGATGAGATTTGCCCTGTGATCATGTTATGAAAGTCATTACTGCATATACTGTATATACAGCCATCTTGTCTCACAAGACCAGATACAACTTGGTCTTGGATTTGTTAAGGTGCTTTTGTGGGCAATTTTAAATGCATTTCAATTATTGTATCTTTGGGATTTTGCTCAAATTACTGATGGGGGTCTTGTCAAATGTCAAAGTCTGGTCTACATGAAGCGTTTAGTCCTTTATTTATTTATTAGAAGCATTTTATGCTGTGTTGTTTTTATAGCAGACGACAGTAGATGCCAGCTACCTGCAGGTCAAATGAGACCATATACAAGAGTGAAATTTGATCAATCTGCAGCTCCACCAAATATATTTCTACCAAATATATTTCTGCTAAGAAGGCCATGTTTTTGCATGTATCTTTCCGCTTGTTTATTTCTTTGCTTGCATGATTACCCAGAAAACTAAGAGGTATGGCCAGGGAGAAACCCAGGACATTTTGGTGCCAATCCAGTTCCAGGGGCAGATCCTGGGAATTTGAAAATGATTAATTAACATTGGGAGATAAGGCACTTTTCAATTCATATTTATCCCATGATAGATTATCAATAAGTGCAGAGGATGGGTATTGCTGTGGTATTCTTCTTCTTCTTCTTCTTCTTCTTCTTCTTCTTCTTCTTCTTCTTCTTCTTCTTCTTATTATTATTATTATTATTATTATTACACCTTCATACATTCTCCATGCATTACCACTAAAGTCATGCATCTTCTGTATGTCAAATTCCCCATGGAGCTATTTTCTACATTTTCTACTATGACAATCTGTTGTCTTCCTGAAAAGCTCATCACTTTAGAAGATGCCAATTTATGTTATTTGCAGCTGAATGAGGGGTGGGTGAGGGGTTAATGGATCAGAGGACAACTTAACAATTACTTAGCCAAATGTTGGAATATCCAGTTTTCTTCTGCTTATTTTCTGTTTTGGAACTGACAACTTCCCACCTAGTAGAATAACAAGACACGTCTGGGCCTCTGCTGCAATTAGCTATCAATTGTGAAAAATTGATCATTTTTATCACTTGCAACCTAGAGACAAGTCAATGGTGTTGCAGTTTTAATTGATTACCTATGTCCATAAAATCTGATAAAAGTTATAGATTACTAATCCCTCTTTAAAAGGAAGGTAATTGTCTTGTGACTTGTGGTTTGCTGAAAAAAAATAGACTGCAATCTCCTCAAGACTGGGAGAGAGAGAGAGAGAGAGAGAGAGAGAGAGAGAGAGAGAGAGAGAGAGAGAGAGACTTATTTCTGGCCTTTAAATTACTGAGCAGACTCATTTAAAGCGTGGCTGAATCAAAGAAGCAATTTTTAGCTTGAGCCTTATTAACGGTATCTTCACCAGATAGCCTCAGAAGATACTCACACAGCAGGTAATTCAGACTGTAAAGAGGTTGTCCTGAGTGGAATGTCCACTTGCTCTCTGAAACAGTCGCGCCAGACAGCCAAACAGCCAGCAAAGCAGGCAGATGTTTCATATTTCTACATCGGTACAATCCCAATCACCAGCAGTGAATAACTGTTTTTATTTGCTTATTTTTAATTTGCTTATTCCATTTGTGGGGTTTATGGAATTTACTTTTCATAAAACAGGTGGCTCAGACATGCGTAAGTGTAATCCACTCAGAATAATACTGTTATTTGTTCCAGACTGTTAAATCCATTGAGCTGCATTTCAGCGTTGTGTCAAACTGAGCACATTTTCATGACCAAACAGATGGTTCGTCCACAAAAAAAAAAAAAAAAAANAAAAAAAAAAAAAAAAAAGAGAGAAAAGGGGAGCTGAATGACAGTCAATTTCATTGGCATTTAGTTCAATTGCTTGTCGGTTTACAAATGTTTACATATAATAAGAAAAAAAGATTAAGTGGTTTATCTAAAGAGACACTTTATCTAGTTGATGATGAAATGCAGAGTTAGTTAAGCCAAGATAGCTCTGTTGTAACTACTTGATATATCTTTTCTCACACAGAACTGCAAAGATGGTGATTTTCTCCACCTTCCTCAGATGAATATTGAGTCATCTATTGTAGTTGGTGATCTAGTAAATCTGGTCACAGCTACTGATGCAACGCTGACATTCAACTTATTTCTTTAAAGCTTGAAAAAGCTGCAAATCACTGGAAAAGAAAGAGGGAAAAGAGAGTTAATCACAAAACACAAATGCCTCTGACCTAAAGCCCCATAAAACTGGCCAGCACAGACATCACACACACACACACACACACACACACACACACACACATACACAGGATTCAGATGCAATGGCACATTTGAGTGCCATTGACACACATTTATGTGTGTAGCTGTGCACGCAGGTATGAGCATAATTTTGCATCACTTTGCAAAATGTCAGACAACTTCAAAGGACATCAAACACACTTTGACACACACACACACACACACTACATATCCCATTATTTTGTGGATAAGGTTATTATGTATTCTTTATACTTAAAATGTGCCTGAGATAAGTAATCTATTACAGTAAACACGATGACTATTAAATGTTTTCGAATTAACCTAATTTAACTGATCCAATCCAGAGCTACACAGAAGAAAATGTATGCTCTCTGCCAGGGATATGGAGAAGACAGCTTGAACTTAGAAATTAAAATGGCCATGCCTTCTACAATCATGTGTAAGTGTTAGCAGGAGAATGAATTTTAATGTTGGTGTATCATCTGAACATTTGATCTCGAAAGATTAGGGGATTTTGCAAAATAACATGAAAAATAAATGTTTTTATGTTTTGGAAAATGGTTGGGAGTCATGTAACATATACTGCAGGTAGTATTTATTGATCTCAAACTGGCAAAAAAAAAAAAATCACTGGTATGGTCCTTTAGACATAATGATATCATAAATTTTGGAGTCATATTTGGCAACATTTTGCTAAGTTTTCAAATGCAAGGAGAAAATGGATGTGTTCATAGAAGCCTTGTTAAATTCTGCTTTAAGGTGGATTTTCCTGTTTGCTTTTAAAATCAGTGGCCTATTCAGCCTGAGTGGTTAGCTTCTGAAATTCTTAACATCCATATGCAACCCATATGTTTAATTATGCTATGTTCATTATGAGCCTATGGGAGAAAACACAAACAATATGGTGCTAACTTAGTTCCAAGTCACTGCATCTGTGTAATATGTTGAACAGAATGGGATGAGTTCTTGAAAAAAGCTATGTAGAAATGCATGAAAATGACTCTTTACAATATAATGATGGCTTAGATTTCATACTTTCCCTGTCCATTGGAGTCGCATCACACACACACACACACACACACACACACACACACACACACAATGGACAAAGACACATGCATGCTTGTTCATGTACTGTATATAATTTAAATTTGTGTATGTCATTCATATGTGGTCAAAAATGTAGAGACGTGCTGCATTATATAGAAGATTTAACATGTTTAAGAAACAACATACTAAACATACTAAGTTACACCTGTAACTAAACATACTAAGCATGTTTAGTTACAGGTCATACGGTATGTTCAGAAGTTAAATTTTACGTAATAACACCAAGCAAAATTCTATACATGATACAATGATATAAGGTTGTTTTATACGGCCATCGTGTGTGTTTCACCTTTGCTGTACATACAAACTGATATCATTTCCATTACAACACTTTAGATGATTTGATATTTGCGTGTGAAACCCTTTTAAACCCCGGCCTGCCTTCCTAAACCCACTCTGGCACATTCTCTCTGACATTGCTGTTAATCCATCTACATACACTGTGTAATAATAAAGGCTGGCTGTATCTATATGTGTATTACATAACATAAGACCACAATGGAAACACACACCATCTGGTTATATTCATGTTTGAAGTCCTCTATCTATGAATAATATCCAACCTTTTTTGTTTGTTTCATTTAAGATATTAAAAAACAAACAAACAAAAAAACATGTTGGTACTTATTGGTATGCATATGCTAAAAAGGCATTGTCATTACTTCAGATATGGAATTCGGTTTTAACAATCACGTTTGTTTAAAGGACCATACTAGTGATTTTGCACATTTGAGCCCAATAAATACTACCCACGTACACGTTACATTATTGCCAACATTTTGCAAAACATCAAACAAAATTTTAGTTTTTGTGTTATTTTGCCAAATCTTCAAATCTTTCATTGATGATACCTTCATGACACATCCTGCTAACTCTAGCCTATAACATTGCAATTAAGTAGAGCAAATGTTTAAGCCAACACTGCAGCCAATACACATGGGAAAAATGATAGATGTGATATGCCAAGAGCTAATGGTTAAAGTGATGTATACAAGAAGTTTCCATTAATCAGTTCAAACGTTAATTACACACCTCATGCACAATATCTCCTCTTCATCCTGCAGCTCAGCCTGTGTTGTATGATCTCTGCAATACATGTAACCAAAAAGGACTTTAGCAATAGAGTTCCTTTAGTTTATTTATTTATTTATTTTATTTTTTATTTTTTTTCCCATCCATCCATCGCTGATCAAGGTCCAGGCTAAGCAAGGTAGCTCAAATGTCCTTCTTCCTAGCCATTTCCTCCACCTCTTCCTGGAGGATCCCAAAACTTTCCCAGGCCTACCTTATTCTTGGTGTGTCCCGTGGTCTCCTCCCTGTTAGACATGCCTGGAATACCTCTCCAGGACTGCATCCAAGAGACATCCTGATCAGGTCAGCTAGCTTTTCAATGCAAAAGAGCAACCATTCCACACCAAGGTCCCTCTTGATGTCTAAGCTCCTCACCCTATCCATAAATATGAGTCCCAATAAAAGGAACTTATTCTTGCGCAATCTCATTCTTTTGGTCACTACCCTGAGCTTATGCCCATCATACTTGAATGTTGGAATGCAGATCTACCAGTTAATTGAGAGTGGCAACTTTACCATAACAGTACAGCACACCATCAATGCTGCACAAATTTTCCTATCAATCTCACACTCTCTCATTTAGGGAAAAGACCCTGCTGACTTGCATGCCAGCCTCTTCACACTCAGAGAAAAAATGCTCCAGTGCATGTTGGTGGTTAGCCTTATGAAGCCAACAGAACTGCATCATCTGCGTAACTGTTTTTACATTCAAATTCTACAACAGCAAAAACTTTTTACTTTACGGGGAGTACTTGAATGCAGTATCAGTGCTTTTCTCTTTCACCTTAATGTCTGCTTTAGTGGCATTTTTGTAGCATCCTTGCAGGAAGACAATCTACCTATTGCTCATCCTACCACCCACATAAAATCATGACTGTGAATTCCATTAAGTGGAGTGCATAAAATCATTTTCTGTCAAGAAAGAAAGCGATGTACTGCCAACACCTTGAAAAGAAAAAACTGTTCTGTATTGATTTAGGCGGTGCTGTACCTCCTTCTATCTTTCTCATTTGAGTTTTCCTTTGACCCAGCTGCTTGTATTATATTGGGTTAGGCAAGGCCTGGGATATCTGCCAGACAGTGATGTAATTACATTGTTAGCAGTCATTGTGTCAAACACTGTGAGCTATACACAGGTCGCAGCCTTTCCCTCTCTCGCTTTTGGAGATGACATTACACTCATTGTACCTTGCTCGCTCCCTTGGTCTCACTCTGTCATCGAGTCGGACACTGAAGGCTCACAAAGGTGGCAGTAACTGTGCCTGTTTGTAAAAAGGTATTAGACTTTTTGCTTTTACCACTGTCCTCTATCTACACGATGTATCTCTTCCTTATTCTGACATTCGTTTTGCCTTCACCCTTCTTCTCTAGCCTCAGTTGGCTTCGATAATGAAGCAGTATTTCTTTGACTTCTGCTTTCGTGGTTTACAACAGCAGGCGTTACCTGTCAAGCTGCAGCTGACCCATTCTAGTATAGTACATAGATGGATTCAAAATGCAAACAACAAATAGAAACACAGCTACAGCTCCAACCAGTGACAATTAAATCTTGTAAGTATCTTTAAAGGGGATCAGAAACACAACTTAATTTCTTAATTTTCTTATTTTTGTAATTAATTGGCAGAATGCATATTCAATCAATGTAAATATGCCAGATTTAGCTAAAGCTGACTAATTTTCATCTGTAGTCCGATGCCAAGATGATAAGATGGGTACCTATAATATAAAATGATTAGACAATATGATATACTACATAAAATAAAGAGATCCAGAAGGTTTACATTATCAAAAAAAAAAAAAAAAAAAAAAAAAAAATCAATGATAAATCAAAAAATCACATGTATTTCAAAAGACAGGTCTGACATTTTCATTACTTGATGCACCAGAAATAAACCAAATCCCTTCCTCCACTCTTCAAATGCAAAAATCAGTGTTCATAAATTTACCTGTCAGCCATTTCTTTAGCTCCTTTGCAAATTAGTTAAAAGTATTGAGTGCTCTGATGTCTGCTGGTATAGAATTCTATTGTGCTGCAGCTTGAATTGAAAAGGCAGATTGGCCAAACACACTTTTTCTTGACATAATGATGCATAATGATGAACTGTTCAGAAATGAAAATACAGTTTATTTTTAGTGACCATGAAGCAAATCCACTCTTAGAGAAATAAAGGTTTGTGCACAGACCAATTAAAAAAATAAAAATAAATTTAAAAAAAAAGGTTGCTGAATATGCATTTTATGATAAGTTTTCATTATAATCTGGCTAAACCTGGGTTGGCAATGTCTTAAAATGTCTGTACAATCCATCAAGCCATTTTTATTGCCCTTTAATTCATATATAGGGGCTACAGCACATTCAGCGCATACTATCCAAAAGATAGGAAAACACTGCGGGCATGTTGCCCTCTGACTGGCTAATACAAACCAAAAGAAAACAAATGAGTCTCTAATGAGCATTACTGTGAGGTGACAGTGCAAACCACCGATTCACTGTTGCACCCATTGTTGACTTTAAAGTTAATTAAGGGCCTCAAAAGTACTTTAGTACTATAAAACACAGCCTGAACTCATATATTCAGTTTTATACATGTTAAAATTATTGATGTGCTTTTAATCCTCATTTTAATTGAGATACAAATCTTATATTTTTAAGGTCACGATGTTCATAAATTCATCTAGAAAGCTTAAAGGTGGAGTTGATAACGTGAAATGTTGCTTCTGTAAAGGATATTCTCAGCAGTTTTATTTTGCTCTACCATGCAAATTTTTAATCCTCTGCAACTTCCTCCTAAGCATCACTTTTTTTTATCATCAAAATATTTTAAAATTCCATATTGGTTTTCTCTCATCATCTCCTCATCTACTTTACCGTGATTTGTCAAAACATATTCCACAGAAGCTGATTTTTTTTTTTTTTTTTTTTTTTTTTTGTGCCTTTAAGCAGTAGGAATCCTACATGAGTGACAGAAAGATTTCTTTTAAAAAGAGGTTATCTTGTCTTTTTATCTCTGTAATGCAATTTGCAATTCTGACATGACAAATCATGAAGAGACAATACTCATAAGATTTCACACATTTTTCCACACAAGATGTAATCACACACAGTCACACAAACACACACACACACAAACAAAAATCCCAAACTCCAAATACTGTCTCATTCTGCCAAAACAATGTCACCTTCTGATGCACAAAACAGCAAAGACAGCTGGACTGTAACCTTGAATTACTGTGTGTGTGTGTGTGTGTGTGTGTGTGTATGTGTTTTGTTTGCACTGTATGTGTGGTTCTGGTGATTAATCAGAGGGGTATCTTTAGCAATGTCAGGCCACAGATGATATATGAGAACTAAATACATAGAAAGCATGCACACACTCAGATACACACACACACATACACACACAAATACACAGCATGATTCCACCTGCAGTACATTTTATAAGAATTATAAATTAACTACTTCTGAGAGTCCAGATCATTTGCGTTTTGCTGCATGGCTAACTGCTGTTTTGTACAACACACACACACACACACACACATACACACACACACAACCATTAGCGCATACCAATTAATTCTTCAAGCTTATTCTGAATGATAAAAAGATATATGCAGCATAATTGTATATTATTCAATAATAACTTGATGGTTACTGCAGTCATTAGGTAATATTTAGTGTTGTGCACACACACACGTCAACCATTACAAATATCTAATAAACTCAAGCATATGCATAAACACACTTCATATCTCATAAATATTCTTATTTACTTCTTTGCAACCTCACAATTAACTGCAGAGATTTGTCATTATGTAGATTGTAAATAAGTTATATGCATGCTTAGATGACATTTGAAACATGCACACGCGCACACACAACACACACACAACACACACACATACAGACTTCACCCACAGACACTAATTCTTGAAGGATATCATACAGTTTTCAGTTACAAATCTAAAATCAATCAAAATGTGTTTTATTGGCAAGAAAAAAATATCCAATTACTACAGGCCAGAAGTTTGAGGCCACCCCCAGATTAAAAAAAAACAAAAAAAAAAAAAAAAAAAACATCATCAATACAGTTTTGTTTTACAATTTATTGCACAAAAAAATGACAAAAATATATCAAATAAATGTAACTAATTAGTTTTCAAGAAGAATTTGTCAACAAGAGCACATTATGTAGCCACTATGGCTGAAGAAATGATTTTTAATGATGGCATCAGTCTGTGTTAGTACACTGACACTCCAGTTGTGTTCCAACTCCCTGCTGATGCATTTTAACATTCTATTCAACAGCTGCTGTCTGCCTTCTCCCACATCATTTTCTGATTAACTTGCTATACAGTCTAGTCATGCTAAATCTGGGGATGACTTCAAACTTCTGGCCTGAAGTGTATATGTAAAAGCTCATACAAGAATATCTTAATATAGCAATACAATACGTGGCTTCTGTCTGTCTCGATGAAATGGCAGATTCGAATCTTCTCTCCACTTCCTTGTCTCAACTTTATGAGACTTTTTTTAAATTAAAACTAATTGACCTGCATGAGACCAATGAATAATAAGTTCTTAATAAGTCTGAATAATAACTTCTTAAAATGAGTTGCATCCTCCTCTTACTCAATATTTTAGGGCCTGATGCAATGTACAACACCAAAGGTAGTTTTGATGGTAAACACTCTGTCTCTCTCTCTCTCTCTCTCATGCTTGGATGCTCATTCTTGGTGTCTTTTTTTTTTTTTTTTTTTTTTTAATACTCTCATGCTGACAAGCATAAAGGCACCACATAAATGTCAGAAATCAGAACAGTTCACAGCTAGAAAGTTGTGTTTGAGTCTGACACCTTGGCCTCACTTACTCTATGCAGTAACATGCGAGCTACATCTGGATAATGAAAAACACATGTTAATGCAATGTGTAAATGCTCACGGAACATTGTGTTTGGGATGCAATCTGATCTGTCAGACTGTATATGGATGTGTTCTGGCTCACATTGCTAATGGATCTCTGTCAAAACTAGCCAAGTGTAAACTTGACGTGTACAGTAGGAGCACATTCACGAGATGAAATCCGCCCTCTAAGTTGAAAACATCACCCTGCTTCATCTTCTGATGTCCACTTGCTCCCATTCAAAAATACTGGAGCACAGCCCACATTTATTTTATAAGTGGACTGTCCACGGAGCAAGGAGGAAGTATGGGCTTAAATATCATAATGGCTCATCCACCAAGATCCAATCACATTGCAGGCAGCATGCAGATTACAGGAATGTATGTTGGTGCAAAGTGTACATGCAAGTCCCATTATCAGATGTCATCATCCAGAAAACACATCCAGATACTGAGATCACATTTTAATGCAAGGCATAAAAGGAGCTCTTGTCTTTAGGGTTGGAAGCACATTACAGCCAAACTGTTGAGCGGTTGCATAAGAAAATGAATGAAGCTTTAAGTAGAGGTGTAAAAGCAGAATGTCAGACTAGTGAGATTCATAAGAGCAGAGCAGGTTTGCGAACTATGAGAAGGGAGAATCCAGCAGCAGCAGGGCTTCTTTTGCTGTCGCTTTTAAAGCTGCTCCCTCTCAGCCGTGGCAGATTGTGTCCTTTGCATGCAAATTGAAACTGAGAACAGAGAGATTGAGTGGAATTGACCTGAAAGTGAAGCATTACCCTGTTTGCCCCAATTTCTAAGTGACAGCAGGGTACTTTTCAGCAATGTCATTTGTCCAAAGAGATAACAAGAAGCTAAACATGACCCTTACAGCCAGATAAGGAGTGTCTTTCTGCAGCATTTTAGATAAAAATAGTTTGAATGCACCCTCTCACCTTGTCAAATGTTCAGAATCTGACAAATAGCTGGAGAAACCTCAAGGAAAATTTTGACCAGAGTGCACCAAAACATCAGGATTTTACTCTCGAAAGCTGTTCCGCTCATGCAAATCCATGCTTGCATATTCTCAGATGTCATCTTACAGATTGATGCTCACATTTGCTTTGTGCTCACTCAATAATTTTGGCTGTAATGCGATTCCACACTTCCCTGGATCATTTCCAGATTAATGCTATTTCAGTCCTTGTTAGTTCCTGCCTGCTTATTATTTTACCAATATATATATACACACACAGACCAACTCTGTTCAAGCTGCAAATTCAAAGCATTCAAAGATCTGCTCCCACCCGCATTAGTGAGATGAATGGAGTGTAATCAGACAGATATTTGTGAGGAAGCTAAAACTAAGCAGTGCGTTAACGAGCAAATGTGAGCAAGAGTGAAAACAAGCTATTCTTTTTTTAGCTGTGTTTTTTCAGCCCCACCATGATGAACTGTTAATTGGCTGTTGCACTCATCCATCTTCTGTGTGAAACCGTGCTCTAAGCAAAAACAGAATGATATGTAACAGTCAGAGAGATGATCAAATATGTGGTATCATCAGCGTGCTGTAGTAAGGTATATCTCAGGTAGAAGCCGATGAAGATCAGCATGTTAATGAGCTGCTTCATATTTAAGAGCCACATTTATTATGCTTCATCTTGTGTTAAAGCAAAATTGACCTGTTAAATCGGCAAACGAAACAAATTACCTGTTTTGAGTTTTGCATTTAAAAAAACTTAATTCCAATATATGAGAGGTAAGAGATCCACACACTGGGAATCCGGTGCATGGGGGCGGGGGAGGAGGGAGGAGCAGTGCCATGAGAATGAGATCGGATCAACATTTTCCATTCAAATAAACTGCCTGACTGATCAACTGTGTGGACTTGTTTGTATTGATTGCTAACATGTGTGAGGTAAAAACAGTTAAGATTTAATACTGCTGAAATTTATGACCAGATTGAAACAGGTCTTAATTCCTGTGTAATGGTGTGTGTGTAATGGTGTGGTGTGTGTGTTTGATAAATAGCTTCCCAGACACGTAATGAAAGAAAAAGGAAAAAGGCAAACACTTAAAGATATCGACAACAGCCGTTTATGAATGAAGGAATGCGGTTGGGTGATGATATTTGCCCTTATCAACACATTAAATCTGGCACTGTGTTTTATGAATTCTTTCCCCCCATAGTGTAGCAATGACAGATGTTATTCCACAAAGGTCACCAAACTATCAGCTTAGCGATAACATCATCAATGCCTCCCATATACATTTACTTTAATAAAAACTACAAAGCCCAAGTTTGTGTTAGTTGATCATATAAATTGTTTGCAGTCTACCATTATGATAAAACACAGGGTGTAACTATAGGAAAGTGTGTGTGTGTGTGTGTGTGTGTGTGTTACATAGCTTTATAGAGCGTTTTCCTCAGACCATACTGTTACTTAATTAAGCTCAACCATCACAGCTGGTGAATTCCCAACTCAGTCTACCACAACTAAGCTCTTCCTGAGTCTGAACTTTATGAAATTCACTTCTTTTTGATTCTCTCTATGAAAATATATTCAGCTCAAATGAAAAAAAAATAGCTGGGTGCCCATCCATCCCCATTTTCCACCGCTATCGTTAAGCCACAGCCACAGAGAATCACTGCAGCAGACGACCTGCGTGCAGTTTAACTTGCTTAAAGCTAAAGATTGTCCTGCTGGGGCACTTAAAATTTAACTTAAATTTATAATTCATGCTTCAATGCATAGTCACAGTTTGGGGGATCAAAGTTCAATCGGTATTAGGTAGGAATACAAATGTAAACACGAAAGAGTGGGTCATAGGCAAAAATTTTTGCTGAAAAATGACAGCAAGAAAACATTTGCATGTGTTTGATTAGTAATCAAATTAAAGGTGGTACTCTGAAGTTTCTACTGCAAACAAATACGGCGGTTTAGTTGATATTTCTCACCAAGTCTCACTGTGTGTATCCTTAAGGCCAAACAAACAATAATACAGTTCCTACATCATACAACACTGGTGTATGAGAATATTAGATGTATTCCACCAATCGCTTTCATTATTTATTTATTTTTTGTACATCCTCTGTCATTATTTTGAAGCATTTATTTGTTTTGTTGAGGAGTTTTTATATTAATTTAATTATTTATTTGGCAAAATAACCAAAAACAAAAAAAAAAAAAATCCTNAAAAAAAAAAAAAATCCTAAAATACAGTTTTATGTTTTGGAAAATGGGTGGCAGTGACATGCCAACCATTTTCCAACATGTTAACATGTGTTGGGGGTGGTATTTATTGGACTCAAACATTCAAAACCACCAGTATGGTCTTTTAAGGCACAATGCAGCTTTGTAGCAAATAGAGCGTAATGCCAGACTGGTTCCATTAGCAAACATTGTTGTTAAAATGGTTCAAAATGATATTATGATATTTTCCAGTCTTCTTCTTTTGATCATTTATTTGTGCATTTTTACGGCACATTACTGCCACCAGCTGCTGACATTTTCATCCTTAGCAGAAATCAAAACAAAACAATACGCTGAGCATGAAGTCATGTTAATAGCAAGCATGAAGCACTTTGAGCACAACTTGGCTTAAAGGACAATACCGGCAATTTAGCATCTTTAAGCCAAAATACATTTACAGATAAAAAAAACTAACGACTTCCAGCAAATGGTGTTTCGAACATCAGAAAAAGTAGAATGGCGTGCCAATGGCACGCCATTCTACTTTTAATGAATGTTTTTTTATATTCATCCAGATAAAACTCTGTAATACCCTGTTTGCGTAAAAACATTAAAAGCTCTCCGTGACTCCGCTAGAAGTTGGGTGGAGTCATGTAACAGGTCAACTGAGGCAAATGGAGATAGCGGGGGAAGGAGTTATATCTGCCATGGTGCCCAAATACAGTCCAGATTCTCAAACCTTTTGATTTATTTGATTATAAACATACTTTTCCAACTGTAAATCTGTTCCCAAATGTATGCTGTGTGTGTGCGTGCAAGTCTGAGTGTGTTTGCGTCTTTATTCTGATATTCCATCTTGTCTTTTAGCACTCCCGCGAAAGACTGCATTGCATCGAAGTGCTAAAAGCTTCTAATGCAACAGTGACAGGTTCTTCTGTGTGTGTGTGTGTGTGTGTGTGTGTGTGTGCATGCACGCGCGTNCAGTGACAGGTTCTTCTGTGTGTGTGTGTGTGTGTGTGTGTGTGTGCATGCACGCGCGTTCTGCTTCCCTGCTACATCCTGTCACACTGCTGCCCACCAAGCATGCCACATGTCACAACCACTTTCCTCTTGACTCATCACGCACAGACCCACACATCCAAACACACAGTGTCAGATGAGGATACAAAAGGCACACCATACTGCACTACACACTCACACAACACACACATGACTGCCAAACAATGTTTTTAAGTAATTTTATTAGAAAGTCAGTCATACACACAATTGCACACAGCTTGCAATCAGCAAGAACTCTTAGTGATTGATCACTGCAAGGTCAAAGAGAGAAAGAGAGAGAGAGAGAGAGAGAGATGGAGGGAGTGTTTGAGTGTTTGTTCCTTTATCTCAATTTACCTCATCGTTGTACGCTCCAGGGTGCATGAAGACGATCCAGAGAGTGTCTATCAAAATGCTATAGCTTACTTTGAAATTTGTGCATCCATGGGGTCTAATGAGAATGTGTTTCAGGATATGAAGATCTTTAAAAAAAAACTTCATACAAGCCTTACTTGACAAAGCCTTACCTACAATCACTACTTGAAGCTATTTCAGTGAAGTGTAGCAATGCTGGTGAATTAACAGATCTGACAGATTTGTGAAAAAGAAAAAAAAAATGGAGTGGCTCTAAGTGGCTGAAAGTAGAAATTTGTGAGGTTAATTTGTGTAACTGTGAATGAATGTGAGAACACGACATTGCCACTAAAAAAAAAAAAAAAAACNAAAAAAAAAAAAAAAAACACAGTGATCAACAAAAACTTTCCTTAGATGAAGAACAGAAAAATGCTCAGATAAAGTTGTAGTCCAGTGAGAAATAATGGCTGGGATGAATTTTATTACAAAGACAAGACACAGTCCAAGTTCATGTTACACATGTCTGATTTGATGTGATAGGCATTCGGAAGCACAAGTGGAATTAAACTGATCTGTTACAAGGAGAAATGTATTGTGAGGTGTACTGTGGTCTGGATCAGATCAAAATACAATTTAATCTGGAAATGGACCAAACTAAAATACAATTTAATCCAAACATAAATTTCATGGCAAGCTGATACAGGGCTGGATTGGCCACTGGGAGAGGCAGGACCTTTCCCGGTGGGCCATTGGTGGGCTGGCCAGTGGCCTTTGACAAAGCCACAATATAATAATATTAATTAAAATTAAACTAGGCAAACAGAATTTTTTTCTTTCATAATTTTCTTGGCGCTTAGACAAAAAATGGATTGTAAAAAGAAAAAGAGTGGTATGGAGAAACAGCGGACAATTATGGACTTATTCACCCCAGCATCATTGGCATTTTTGTCTGGCCATCCAATATCCATCACCCCCCCCCCCCCCNCCCCCCCACACACACACCTTAAATTCCCAGTAAAATTCAGGATCCCAATCCGACACTGCCTGTGCCTGATGGCTTGTGTTTTTCAGTACTTCCTGTCACAGAGGAAGTCTTATTTTGAAGGGATCTAGTGTAGCCGTCAGTAGATTTTGACCAATAAAGCAATAAGGATTTTGACTTTTATTTTGTCATGTAGCTAATGTGTTGCTCTGTGGTCCAATTAATGGCAGTGAGGTAAATTAACGTAACAGCTGTTGATTTTAAATGCTATTTAACACGTTGAGCATATTAACCTGCTCAGGCTGTGATAAGCTGCATTATTTATTTTCCTTTGCTGCTATGTTTTATGTAGCTCTTGCAGTTGGTTTTGTTTTTGTGAAAAAAAAAAAAAAAAAAAANAAAAAAAAAAAAAAAAAAAGGAAGCACAAATCAAGATTCATCAAAGTGCCAGTTCAGAATCTTTTATTCTACTGGGATGCTACAGCTGGACAAGCTGCCAGCAGAATAATTATAAAAATCAATCATGTTTGCTTCAGAACACAGCTGTGAATCAACATTTTGAATCCACCTTTTCGGACCCTTGACTGAAAAGGATGAAAAGTAAATGGAGCTCTACGGCTTTTAATGGATACTGCAAGATCTTACAGAAAGAAAGAATAGCTTTACTTTTAACCAACTATTTAATATCTGTTCTCTGTACCCGAACATATCAAAAGTGCCCTCAATATTACTATGTACCATGAGCTTTGGTTTTTCATATCGTGAAATCCTGGAGACCTTAGGGTGCTGTTGAAGGTGAACAAAGTATTTGGATGACAAATAAAGACCCTGTAAGGTTAAAACCTGCATTTTTTAACAAACCATTCCCAATTAAATAAAGGTTCTTAAGACTATTCTCACCCTTTTGGCTGAAGAATTCTTCCTTCAGTATGCTCGAGTATGTGAGAAAATAAATGCTACAAATCTGATCTATGCTTAGCAAAATGTATTCTGTTGAAAATATATGCCTCCCACATTCCTCTTCATATGCTATATTTGTAAATTTAAAAAAGCATTATTCACCACCAAAAATGAACTGGAATGAGGGAAATGCAAAGGAGCAATTAAGCATTTTAAAACAATGGGTTTAATTAGGCATGCAAGTTATAACAAGGTGTGTTATAGAGGGAAAGACAAAGATGCTTGTATTTACTTTTTTCATTGAAAAACGATCCAACATTTACTCAGTTTTTCTTGTCGGGAAAACAGTTGAACATTTACTAAATGTGAGAACATTGCTATAATTTATTTGATTCAAGGAAGAGAAAACATCCATTTCATCCGCAGCAGACAATTTACTATGGCTATAATCGCTTTCTCTAAAAGCCTCTGTAAATTATGCCATCCCATCACTGAGGAGACTAGCTGTTAGTCTCGTTTCACTAAGTTTGGTGAGTCTGAGTGTGTCACCTATGTATGAGTTTGTGATTTTCTTGTTTGTCACGGTATGCAGAGGCGCTATTTCCACATGTCCTACGCTGAAATATCCAAATGTGCTTCCTCGGTTGTGATTTTCTTTGTGGGTTTTTTTTTGTCTTTGCATTTGATCGTGTGTAATGTGTACATGTGTGTGTGTGTGTGTGTGTGTGTGTGTGTGTGTGCATGTGTATGTGTGTGTGTGTGTTGGCCCTGATGGTTTGTAGGATCCATTATGTCTGGTTTTTCAAGGAACACTGAAGCAGGGCTAACTGCCAAGACATAGACCTATATACTATAACGTGAGTGTGTGTGTGTGTGTGTGTGTGTGTGTGTGTGTGTGTGTGTGTGTGTACTAAGTAGGAAATGTATTTACGCTTCAACATGGGAATAGCAGGGAGGCAATTTGTTGTTTTCTATTAAATTTGACCCCAAAATCCTAATAAAATTAACAGGCGCGGGCAAGCTAAATAATTTATGCTAACAAGGGAGGTAGCTAATTGCCCCGTGTGTGAAGTTGGATGCATGAATGAAAGCTAATCTGCTAAGCTAATTCAGAGCTATAGGCCTTAAGCAATAGTCTGCCTCTCTTTCCTTGTATTTCTGATGCTCTCTCTCTCTCTCTCTCTCTCCCTCTCTCTCCGACAGTAGCCAAACCATTTCTATTAAAAAGCAAAAAGACATGAACTGATTCGCTGTTATACTGTATATTATTTCTCCGTGAACGTATCTGTCCTCTGTTTCTTTGTCATTGTCTTTTGCCTCTTATTGTCTCTCTCTTTCCTTCTGTCTTCTTTGTGTTTCTATTTCTATCTGTGTCATTATAACCGAAACGAAGAGACTTGCTGACAGCTTAAATCCCTGACATATTTCTGTTAAAGTGCATGCACACACACACACACACACACACACACACACTCGGAGGGTAATGAATGAATTGGCCGTGAAGCANACACACACACACACACACACACACACACACTCGGAGGGTAATGAATGAATTGGCCGTGAAGCAGCTCCCAGCTTGCCCACTGTGAGTTGAATTGAGCTGTACAAACAACATTAACACAGTCAGGCTAATGTGCACATGCTTGTACGTGTGTGTGTTTGTGTGTGTGTACTGTACTTTATATGTGTGTTTCATGTCTTTGGAGCGAAGACAAACATCAAATTCCAGCACTCAGTACCAGAAATAAGAGTAGGGGAACTGAATGAAAGAAAGAAAAGAAAGAGGTATGAGGCAAGAGCAGAGGTTTGAGGGAGATAAAAGGAGAGAGAGCAAATGAATTAAGACAGAGAAAGCAGAATGAAATGTCTCAAAGAAAGAGAAAGGGTGGGAGGAAACTGGAATCGAGCCAAGACAGATGGAAGAGTCAAACACTGTTTTTATTAACAGACAGAAAGAAGTCAAAATTTCAGGCAGCGATTAAAATCATCTCGTTCAGTTGCCATGACAGTTTGGCAAAGAAGCAGAAGACTCTTTTTTAAAGTCAAAACTACAGAACGCAGGGAAATGTGGATCATTTTTAGTATTTCACATGTTCTGCTGTTAAAGAAAAAGTGTGCCTAAGTGCTAAATAACTCTGAAACAGACTGCTGGATGTAACATTAGTGAGCCAGCTTTAATTACTTCTTAGATATCTGTGAATCTTTATACGGGCCGCATGCTCTGTGAAACGTTCCTGATTAATCCTGTATCAGGTACCAAATGTGTCGGCATGGTGACCCCTGCAAGAAAGTCCTGGGCTCAAATCTAGCTGCAGCTCATGTTTGTGTGTGTGTGTGTGTGTGTGTGTGTGTGTGTGTGTGTGNTGTGTGTGTGTGTTTTTCTCAGGATTCTTTCACAATCTTCCACAACCCAAAAAACAGGCAGATCAGCTGAACTGGATACTCTAAATTGAATACGAGTGTGAGTGTGTGAGTGTGTGTGATAGACTGCTGACCTTCCCACAGTATACCATGTCCCGTCCCCAATGAATGCTTTGATATGCTCCAACACCTCCAAACCCACCCCCACCCCCTGACCCTCATGGACAGAAAGATGGATGGATGGTACTAAATGACAGTTAAATGAAAACTAATCATTACCATTTTTCTGACCCCAAAGTAAAGATCACTCTCCTCCTCCTCCTCCTCCTCCTCC
>VXCM01005034.1:36455-54374 GCA_014773175.1 Lucifuga dentata
AAAAAAAAAAAAAAAAAAAAAAAAAAAAAAAAAAAAAAAAAAAAAAAAAGTTTTGTGGGTTTGTGGTCTGAGCCAAAATGGCTACCGAAATTGCACCTCATCTGCATAACAATAGCTTTGGTTACACCACTCCATACATCTTGGCACAAGGGGTTCATTTAGAGATGAAACTGCCAACAGGTGCAAAAGCAAACACGTGGAGACAACAATCTGTGCAAATCTAAGATGAGGAGGAAACTGGAGCATGCAGTGTTTTTCTTACTTTTATCATGTGCATGGAATGACATTTCATTGTTATATGAGAGATTGATGAAAATGAATATGGCATCGTCTGGGGCTGGAGTGCCTATAGATTGTTATGTTCATTTACTTGTGCATTTTCTAGAGCATCGATTCAAGGGCTGAAACAAAAGATGTAGCACTGTATGATTACAGCAACATCATTCTGCAAAAATATGCACAGAATTTATGCCTTCATTGGCTTAAAATAGAACCCTGTGTCTGCACTTTACAACTCAGAAGTATAAAAAATATTTTATGAGTCTTTATGTATTGTAGGTATCAAACTGTGCAGTCATGCTATGGCAACAACATACAGAAACATTTACTCAGCAGTTTACTTGAATAACATCTCATTTCCCCCTCTATTTTAATCTTTTGTATGGGGGATACAGTAACATTGGCAAACATAGCTCATAATAGCTATATTATATATCATTATGTGATTATAATATCACCTACAGAATCTAATAATATTGAAGAAGTGAACTCATCTTTAGTAGGCTGGACTACTGTAATGGTGTCTTTATAGGCCTGTCTAAAAAAGCAGTCAGACAGCTGCAGCTCCTTCATCTGACTAAAACTAAGACAGCAGAGCACATCGCTCAGATCCCTGCACTGGCTGCCTGTGTGTCAAAGGATCGATTTTAAAATACTCTTACTGGTTTATAAAACTCTGCATGGCTCAGGACCAAAATATGTCTCTGACATGATTCTGCAGTATGAACCCTCCAGACCTCTCAGATCGTCTGGTTCTGCTCTGCTTTCTGTTCTCAGAGTCAGAACAAAGCATGGTAAGACAGCATTTAGTTTCTCTGCTCTGGAGAAACTTCTCCTCTGGAACAAACTTCCAGAAGATCTCAGGTCTGCTTCAACCATAAACTCTTTTAAAACCAGACTTAAAACTTTTCTTTTTTAGCACTGCTTTTAATTAAGCTTTGCATTGCAACTCAATATGAGGCCAATTAAATATTTTCACACTGCAACTGCACTATAATTTATTTAGTTTGCCTTATTTCATTTTTTACTTTATCCAATTTTATTCTTGGTTTTTAAATGTTGCTTTACTTTGTTCTTGTTGTCTTTTAAATGTCATTTTAAAAGACACATTTTGTTTGTGTAAAGCACTTTGAATTGCCTTTGTGTTTGAATGCTGCTGTACAAATTTACCTTGCCTTGCCTTGCATCGTATGATATATTGAGTTTACTACACTTGAGATTTAAAATCAACTCTTCTTGCTAGACAGTGCTGAGCAGTGTCTGTAATTGTCATAAGGTATAAAATGTAGAAATTTAATTTTTATCACATTTTATTAAGTTGTGCTAGATTTGATAGCATCCCAGAGGAGTGCAATGACTCACCTAACTGAATGAACCAAATTTGTTTTTGCTGTTTTAAACAGGAAATAGATTAAAAAAAAAAAAAAAAAAANAAAAAAAAAAAAAAAAAGCTTTCTCCTCTCTCCTGTGATGTTTCCCCATGACTCCAAAGCTTACTCATGACAAATATAATCCTGCTTCCATATTGAGTTAGCATTTTGTGCACCATTTTTGTCCCCAGTTTAATGTAATTGGGGACAAAAAATGACGTGAGTGAATGCAAATTACCTCACTGAATAGATCTTCATTCCTAAATGACCGGCTGCCAGCTGTGGAGCTGATGGTTGAAGGATGAAATGGAGAAAGAAGATTAAGAAACCTGATATTAAACCTCTTACAGGGTCTTTTAAAGCCTCTTAGGTCCTTTACTCTTTCTCACTCTCACTTTACCTCCCTCACTGCCTCTCTCATTCTCCCGCACTATTGAATAAATGATGAAATCCTATCTGGCTCTGCAGCTCTTTCAGTATTTTGTTTCTCTTTGTTTTTCAGTCCAACGTTTCTGTCTCTCTCATCTGTACAGCTGAATAAAGGATGGAATTCCAGTGTTTCCACTGTTATTCTTTATTTCTGTCTCCTTATTGCTTCATCTATGATTTTTTCCTCCCTCATTCATACGTGCCACAAAAGTAATGCATGACTATTGCTATTTCTTTTCTGAAGCCTTATGAAGAAATACTGCATTTATATAATTCAGCTGGGAGAGCCAGTTGTTGGGATATAAATTATAGTTTTACAGGCAATCTGCTCTTGTAAAAGTTTCTCCAGGTAAGTATGAATCTCATTGGTTATATAAATATTACTGTGGATGCAGATGGAAGTAAAGATATCCATGTCCAAATGTGTCATAGTTAAAATACCAAAATCCAGAAGGATCAATAACAATAATACTAATAATAATAATAATAATAATAATAATAATAAAAAACAACTTCCCTGAATCCAGACACATACTGTTTTAAATTGGCAAGTACACTGCTACAGTGCATGATTAGTGCTAAGCAAAGGTTATCAAATTAGTGTGCAGCCGCCTGTTTTGCCTGTTTGTGTTGCCTGTTTTTGTCATTACATGATATGCTTTATTATCTGTGCTTTTTTGTTGTCCTTGTGCATGCTGCTTGTTATTTTATCCTTGGTTTGCTTATGTGCTATGCTGCTTATACCTGCTGCTTGTATTGTTGTTGGTTTTGCTGATGTGTTATGTTATCTTCACTTTTTTCTTTCTTTTTTTTGTTACTGAAACTTATTTTATTGACATCTAACAGATATTTGATAACAGATATTAACAGATATACTTTTTGTCTGTGTTCCACTGATGAATTGGTTCTGTCTACATATACCTTTAGTTGTTTTGGCTTTGGTTGTTTTTCACTATGACACTGAATTAATGATGTATATTTTATAGCTCATTGTAATTAATGCTTTCCTATCTGATTTTATGGTGCCTTTGAACATCTGGCCATGTACAGAAAATGAAAATTAGCCTTCTGGGCTAACATTGGCTCATTTACAGTTACCTACTTTTGATGTCAATCAATGAGCATTGTCCCTGACAAATAAACTCAGAAATAGCTTGTTAGCTGGAATAGCTTGTTGTTTGTATCTGACAAAGAATACCTTTATTACTGCACTAATTCAGGCAGAATACACAGATTTTGACTCATATTTGTAGTATTACACCAGACCAGCACATCTACCATACTAATAGCACCATGCAAGTATACTACCACTGCTATTACTACAATACTACGATGTAACAATGAATACCTTGGGGTAATTCATAAAAAAGCACAGTAAGTCTACAGCATCAAGCTAAGTGCTTGCTGTAATAACTGAGCTAATTTACTAAGCTTCCCTTATGTTAATTAATACATCATTGTCCCATTACCAGCACATTGTTATAATGTAAAATCCTGAGACATATGTTTACATAGGCTTTACATGTTTACGCATGTTTAGAATTAATTATGTGTTGATGCTGTAATATTATCACAGTAGCAGAACTTGCTAATTGTCTGTTTCCAATACTGTTAGTTGTTCACTTGGAGTACAGGGTTTTTTTTTTTTGTTTTTTTTTTAATGACTCTAAGGGCGGGATTAATAAAAATAAAACAAAAATCATGGTAACCACACAGCATCATACTAAATAAGCACCGTGATGATTAAAACTCATTGATAAAGCTTTCCTTACATAATCAATACACCAGGGAGCATTATTGTAAGGTGTGTCAGGTCAAAACCAATGAAGATCATGGTGTTAATGAATAATATTGAATACTGCTTAATACTGAAGAGCCACACTTTATCCTGCTTCTTGTTCTTCTGTGAAAGTGAAATGGACATGTTAAATTGGCAAAAGGAAAGTTAAATTTTCTGCCTTTGAGCTTCACATTTTAAGAAATTGACACTAAGATAAGAGAGATTAAAGATCCAGGCACTATTGATGGGCTGGGTGCACAGGGAGTGGGCGTGGTGTGAGACGCCCTGATGCTTGAGAATGAGGTACATTGGCACTAGACTATGCACTAGATTTGATCAAAACTCAACATTTACATAGTGACTGATCAGCTGAGTCATACATACATCATATTTACCAATACATGAGGCAAAAACGGTTTAAAACACTGCTCAGATGCTGAAACATGTTTGAATTTTCTGCACAGTGGTGTGTTTTATGAATCGCTTTCCCAGCATGTAAATAATGAAATACCATAGTTAATGGCTAGCTTCAAGGAAAATGCTAAAAGTGGCCGATAAGCTGCATTTATGAATTTATTGACACATTATTGACACATTATCTGTGGCAATGTGTTTCATGAATCATCCCCATATTTCTGGATGACAAGTGAATGAAATATACTACTGTAATATACAATATAGTACAGTATAGTAGAGTACTAACACTAGCTACTGTATCAGGTAATTGCCATGTGTTGTTGACATTTGTCTGAAGCTATCTGTCTGAATACTGAAGTACCACAGTATTACTGCATTACTAGTACAATGTAACAGAAGCGTTTGAATCTGATAGAGCTTATCTGATTGGAAAGCAGTACACATGCTGTAGCAAATCTACTGCCAGCTTTCGATTTTTACAAGATAAATATTCTCATTTAGGAAGCAAAAACACTCCTCCAGTAAAGAAGGGACACCCCTATTGTCTGGGATTATACAGATAAGTAACAGTATGTATTTTTTTTTAGTAAAAAGTCAGTGATTTTATACACCCTGTGGAGTTTTAGACACGGTTTGCTGTCTTTTTATCTAAAATCTCTTGAGAACCTTCTGACTGTCTCAGTTAAAGTTACTGCTAATACAATGTAAAGCCTTACAGTCCCTGTCAATCCACCTGTCTGTCTCCTTCTTTGTATCACTCTTTCTTTGTATCACCCTCTCTCCATCTCTCTCTCTCTCTCTCTCTCTCTCTCTCTCTCTCTCTCTCTCTCTCTCTCTCGCTGTCTCTCGCTGTGTGTGTGTTTCTCTCTGGGTATTTCTCGTTCATTCGTTTCTCTGAGCTCTTATCTGATCCAGTGAATAATTCATGTCTGTTCTTCAAGGAGCTTCTTTGTTCTCTCTCTACTGTTTTCTCTTAAAGCACTTGGGATACAGTGTGTGTGTGTGTGTGTGTGTGTGTGTGTGTGTGTGTGTGTAAGGTATGCATGTTGTTAAAAAAAGTTAAACTCATTCCACATTCATTCTTGCATGTCTATCTCTGACTCTTTGTAATACACACACACACACACACGCATGGTTGGGCCGTATTCTAATATCAAACTTTCCTTTCTGCATCATATTGTTTGTTGATTGTTTTGTGTGCATGGACATCTTTGTCAGACACACTCTACATGCTGGTTTGTGTGTGTGGAAGAGTGTGTGTTTTTGTGTATCTGTATCATATAAAGCATAGAGTGCATGATGCATATATGGCTTATGAATTCTGTCATTTGGTAATTGTGTATGCTGTATGGGCAGGTGTGTTGTCTGCTGGATGTCTATATTAGTATGTGCATGACAGCATCTCAGAGTGAGTGTCTCTCATCTTTATCAGTATTCAGCGCAAAGCTCGAAAACAAGCTGCGTCTGTATTATTGAAGATGATGCGTTTGCACTTGTAAAAGCCTCTGCCCTGCATACTAAGACAATCCTTTTCCTCTCACACACTCACAAAAAAAAAACAAAAAAACAAAAAAAAAAAAAAANAAAAAAAAAAAAAACACAAACATATAACATTGTCTTGAATAAGAGAGCAGGGAGAGATGGTGGGGAATCTGAGAAAAAGTAAGAAAGAGGTGGAAATGCAGTGAGTCTGGTGGAGAATTTGAGATTTTTTTTTTTTTTTTTTNTTTTTTTTTTTTTTTTTGTCTTGTATGTATGTTTTGAGGTGCATTTTCTAGACGAACACGCATGTCAGCCTATCACATCAGCCACATGATTGTTGCTTTCTTGTCTCACCTTGATCTCTTAGAGCAAATATGGATTTTGTGGTTTCTGCCTGAAAGCAAAATGGTAAATGCTGCAGCTGATCACACAGACACTACATATGTTCATATTTATTGCCAATTAGGAGCCATTTGAAGGACCATACCACCATTGTGCATGTTTGAGCCTAATATATTCAATTTTCATACACATAAGGTTACTGACAATTGTTTCCCAAAGGATAAAACCGTATTTCAGCTTTCCTGATATTTTGCAAAATCTCTTAATCTTTCAAAGTCAAATACTCAAGTGGAATATTGAACCCACCTTAAAAATTGATGTTTTGCCTACTAATAGTTATGCGACCTTATGAAGTCATGGTCGTTTAAATTTTTTGATAAATACAGATCTTCTTTTGGGACTATATTCCCCAGTGGAGACATATGTTCACTCTGCACTTTTTATTGCACTTAAANCTTCTTTTGGGACTATATTCCCCAGTGGAGACATATGTTCACTCTGCACTTTTTATTGCACTTAAATGCTAAAATTATGTAACTTAAAAAAAACAAACAAACAAACCCTGAATATATGTCTTGTTCGTGATGATGGATTACATATCCCAAGAACGTTTGAAGTATCAACAAGTTGATTTTAATAGCGTACCAGAATGAACTGAAACCAANTATCCCAAGAACGTTTGAAGTATCAACAAGTTGATTTTAATAGCGTACCAGAATGAACTGAAACCAATGACAGTCTGGAAGGCAGGAAAAATAAATTAATTAATAGACCATTCCAGTAGTATGCTTTAGAAAATGATTGTCAGTAACATTACATGTATGAAAATTGAATATACTAATATATGATAATATAATATACTAAAAATGAAAATGGGGAGCTTGTGAAGGTAAAAAAAAAAAAAAAAAATNGGGAGGACAACAACAAAGGACTTAAAGGAGGATTCAACTAATTTAGAATCATACTTTCCAGACTTGTTTCCATCGTCCTCCTTGTCTCGTCTCTCAGGTAATGTTTCTCTGCACAATTATAACGAGCATCAAATGTGGCCATTGTGCAACAAAAGGAACTACACCAATCCCTGTGCACTACACCAAAGTGCTCAAGACAATCATCAAATGTTATCATCCACCACCCAAAAACTTGAGTCAGTTTCTGTTCTTCTGATTGGAATCCCAGTCACTCCACCTGTCTATGTCCTAGAGGTAAACTGAATATTCATACCAGTTAAGACTTAGTCATGAATATTCATAATGCTTAACACCAGATATGCAAATAAGGCAGCCAACCCAGATGGCTTCAGATCACGACATAATGATCACACACACACAGACATGGATGCACAAACACACCCACGAGAAACGAGCAAAAATCGTGATGTCTTTCTTCCTAAAGGTGATAACAACATGCATCATGTGCCAGAAAGAGAAAGTGGAGACAGATGAAGGATTGAAAATAAGCGTAAAATTGAGTTAAATACCACGAGAAAGCTCCAGATTCTTTAAGAGAGAAAGAAAGCAATTAGGGTACATAACCCTGCTACACATAATCCATATGTGTTGGTGTTGCTACTCAGGCGGGGGCTTAAAGCCAGTCCTGGAGGGTTGGTGGCAGTGTTACGTCCCCAAAGTATTCTTCAATTCTAGAAGCATGATGTGAAATGATAGAAACTAAGATTAAAGAAAATTAAACAATATATACAGCATAGATTATGTGTGTATATTTATTGTCTTGGAGATTTAAAAACATCTCATTTAATCATATTTGTTGTTATTGTGCATTTCTGTATTGTGAATTTTCTTGTGTGTAGAAAAGAGAGAAACGTAAAATGATAAATTAACCCTTTGGAGTCTGAAGTTATTTTTACACATTGTTTGATGGTTTTTGGAGACTTTAAAATTTTCTAGGATCTTCTAGAATTAAAGAATGTGAGAAATGTGAGATTTAAAAAAAAAAATAATGTATTTAATTTTTTAAATATATATTTATTTAATTTATTCACAAAAATGTGCAAAAATCTATTGCTGACATCATGACAATGTTAATAACACGTGAAGTTTAGGTTCTCCTGACCTGAAAATCTGCAAATGTAAGGACAGTTTTTTTTTTTTTTTANTTTTTTTTTTTTTTTAGGTAAAATCTTCAAGAAACTGCAGTTTTTCTTTCACATCCTAACTTTTGTTGTTAACTGTTCCTGTCAAATAGTAAAACTAAATGTCAAGCTATAATGTTTTTTTAACCTTAAACTTTAAGGTACCAATTTTTTTTGTTCTTAGTTTCACAAAAACAGGATAATTTCACTTTCCTTTCTGTTCTATACACACACACACACACACACACACACACACACACACACACACACACACAGCTGCACTTGTGTTCCCTTCACAGAATTAAGGCCAACCAGCCTTTTGTCTGTAAGCTCATCATCACCTGAGATCAGGCACACGCACACGCACACACACACACACACACGTAAAAGTCTTCTCTGGGTCACTTACAGTCAGTCTCATCATTCTTTGGTACAACTTCCTGCCGTAATGCTACCATACAGTCTACTCACCAAGTTAAAAGCACATAGACTAAAACCATTTAATACATACATTCAGTTTTAATATGTGCCAGCATTCTGATAACATATGTTGACCTGAACATATTATGCATAATATAGGTCCATCTAAGAATCTTAATGTATTGTGCTTCGGTTGGATTTTGGTTGAAGACAATCAGGTGTTTGATGTTGGAAACAGCAGATTTGTTTTATGGGGTGTTGAAAGCAGTGAAATTCAATTTACTTTCAGTAGCATCAAGAAAATACACAAAGAGCTTTTCATTTTGTCATGTTATGTTTGTAGAAAACAGCCGTCAGATGATCATATTTGTCTTACTGTGTATGACAGGCCATATTAGAAGAAAAAAAACATGAGATCAGAGGAGGGGAGGGGGATAATATTCTGATTTAAAAAACCTCACAAATTAGCATCAAAAAACTACAAAATTTGTGTGAAAAAAACTCACAAATTTGCAAATTTTTTCCTCACAAATGTATGATTGTTTCCTGAATATACCCCCCCCCCCNCCCCCCCCCCCGTCTCTTCTTTTTTTCATCTAATATGGCCCTAATACACCATCGTAAGTCATGCTAAACAATAAAGCATAACTGTTTCATAGGATGTTATTCACTATTTGTTGCAATATACAAATTTAAGGCAAAAGAAATAAAAAAAAAACAATAAATAAAAAATCATTTTTTTCATCCAAACCTATCCCCAGCCCAGATTGCGTAAGTTGATCTCCACTGCTGCTTTTGATTAAGTTAGATTAATTCAATTATTCTGGACTGAGATTTTAAACCTTGGCATTGGACTCATCCTTGTACTCAACATGCAACTGCTAATATTATCTAATAAAATATGTAGTCTGAAAGTCTGGTTCCTTTGATTTAATTAATTTGCACTGGTCCTCTTGTCCTTGGGGTTATAGCAGTGGAGGCAAAGAAGACCCTATGACCCAGTCTGAAGCCCCAGTTAAAGAATGATGGCTGTACTTTCTGTCATCAATGTACTACACAGTAATGTTTTAAAAACCTCATATTTAATATATCAAAACCAACAGAATGTCCTTGCAATATCAATATCAATAAAACATTTAGGCCCAGATTCATAAAAAAAAAACAGCAATAAGGAGTGTAGTGTTGCCTCAATGTGTGCCGTGATAATAAAGCTCATTCATAAAACTTCTGTGATAATCAGTACACTGCTGTCACATGAAGGTAGCGTTGCCGTGAGGTGTGACAGGTAAAAGCCAATGAAGATTAGTGTGTTAACAAGCTGCTGCATATTTATCAGCCATCATGTATCTTGATTCATCTTGTTTTAAAGTGAAAAACCAGCAAAGGAAAGGTAATTCTGTTTTCAAGCTCCTCGTTTTAAAAGACTGACACTAAAATAACAGGTAAACATGCATATTAACCTCCGTAGTGTGTGATCGGGTCTGTGTGTGCATGCAGGGAAGAGAGACAGCAAAGGAAACAGAGCGCCAAAGAACGTGTGAGATCTGATCAAAATTCACCATTTAAAAACTGACCGATCAGCTGACTGAGTTTATCTATCAAAGTTATTGATCACTGACACATGTGAGGCAAATACAGTTTTTAAACTTTGCCCAGATTTCATACCGCTGAAATTTACCACCAGAATGAAGGAGGTCTTAATTTTTGCGTGTCGGTTTGTTTTTTGAATAGCTACCACAACATGTAAATCAGGAAATATCTCAGTAATGCCTCTTTCAAGGCAAATGCTAAAATATGTTGGTAACAGCATTTATGAATGAAGGAATGCGATTACGCCATGATGCTTGTGCATAGCGATGTGGTAATTCATACGCTATGATTTATAAATCTGGCCCTTATATATGATATGATAAGATAAGATAAGATAAGATAAGATAAGATAAGATAATCCTTTATTAGTCCCACAGTGGGGGAATTGTAGTGTTACAGCAGCAAAGGGGATAGTTCAAGGATAAAAACAACAACAGGCAAGATAGTGCAAGGCAAAAACAAGCAAGTCAACAAGCATCAATAATAGGTAAATAATAATAAGTGAATGGTAAACAAAATATAATAAGATTACTACTGGCATGACATTTCAAAGCAAAATCCTTCTTAGAAAGCAATAAATTGACACATAATTATCCCTATTCTGCAAATCAGTACACGAGTACATACTGTATCTGTGCATACAAGTGTGTGTGTGTGTGTGTGTGTGTGTGTAAAATTGATGTCTCACCATGCCTAGTCCATTTCTTGTAAATGTGCTTACTCATGGCGTGGTACTTGTAAATGGCTGAGTCATGCTTTTGGGCAGCTGTGGTAATGGTGCACAATACATCCTTTTATCTTCCCACTCACTGTATGTGTGTGTGTGTGTGTGTGTGTGTGTGTGTGTGTTTTTGCCTACAGAGGCAGCTGAGTGTTTTATAGTTTACTTTGCATCTGTTTTAATGTGCGTTTGTGTGTGTGTTTGTGCATCAAAGACTTGCAGTGTGTTTTATGAAACCACACTGTACTACTCCCCAAGTCTTACCCATTAATCATATTGTATTCAGCTGTTCTCACTCAGCAACTTAGCGTACACACTCGTTCTGTAGATAAGCAGATCACAAGTCACGACATCGGACTTAAAGGGCCATGACGCTATTTACAATGAGAATTCTATCATTCAACCATGTGATACAAAATAGAAAATCACCATGGTGTGTGCCTCTGGAGCTCACCCTGAACAACATCTATGTTCCAGCATGTATACCCATGATCCAAAACATTATGATTACTCATAGATGAAGTGAATAATGTTGATTATCTCGTAACAAAGCTGCATGGTAAGTAAACAGTTGGTTCTCAGTATAAAGACCTGAGTGGCTTTGACAAGAGCCAAATCGTTATGGCCACACATCTGGGTCGCAGCATTTCAGTCGTCGTGCTCCTGGTCAGCAGTGGTGAATACTTACCGACGGCGGTCCGAGGAGGGACAAACTCCAATCTGATTGAATATCTGTGGGATCTGCTGGAGGAACAAGTCCAGTTGCAGCAGCTCCACCTCGCAACTTACAGGACTTAAAACTATCAGCTGCTAACGTCTTGGTGCCAGATACCACAAGACACCTTTAGAGGTCTTGTAGAGTTTGTGCCTCAGTGGTCGGAGCTGTTTTGGCGGCACATGGAGGACCAACAGCATATTAGACAGGTGGTTGGAATGTTTTGGCTCATCAGTATATGTCTTTATTTTTAATAGGTCTACCTCCAAAAAATGCCCAAGGGTTCTCCAAAATCTCCACCATGTTGTTATCCGCAAATGGACAAAAGCATTCTTTGATATAACTTGTAAATTGCAAAGTGGAAGCAGTTGCCGCCATTGTCATCCTTACAATGACTGTACTAATCAGATTGTTAGCAGCTAATGTTCTGTTAGCTACTTCACCATCTATATAATAACAACAGAGCATAATATATTGATGACTGAACAAATGCAGCACTAGGATACATAATAAACTTGATTATTCCTTGTTGCCTCATTTAGTTTACCTTTGATACTGGCTAGTGGCCATAGATGAGTGAATTCTTGCAAAACTCGGATGGCTTGCAATGCAAGCAACAATAACAGTGTGAAAACAGGGAGCTTGAAATTTTTAACAAGATACTTCAAACAGCAAATGCCTGCAGGAGTAGGAGAGCACCGGAGTACTAATGTAGTATTTTTTTATTTATTTATATTTTTTACAGTTTTCCAGAGTTACAGTATCTGGTTAATGGAAGTACTGCAGATGTATCTTAATGTTATATGTTAATTGTAGCAATGTTGCAGAGCTAAAATATAAATTGGAAGTTTAAATCTAACTTTGCGTAAAATCCACTTTCGTGTGAGAAGATAGCAAATAGCAGAATATAATTTTGTTTCTGCTATTTGCTATCTTCCCACACGAAAGTGGATTTTACGCAAAGTTATATATACAGTATATACAGTATATATATATATATATTTGTTTTGCAGATTTTCGGTATTAAACTCTGATTAAACAGAAGATTTAAATGACTTTTGTCTGATGTAGTGTGGTTGCCTGCCACTGCAACATGTGTGATTCATGGTTTGTGTTTGTGTCACGAGTATGAGTATGTGTGTGTGTGTGTGTCAGCAGGGTGGTAGAAAGATCAAGCCATCGTAACAGTCAAAATGACAGCTTATTAGGGACAAACAGTCCCTTAGGGTATGGACACACAGAAACATACACACACATGCACACACACACACACACACACACACACACAGAGAGAGAGAGAAAGAGAGAGAGAGAGGCAGAGAGAGTTCTATTATCATATTCTGCTCAATTATAGAACAGAATTGAACACAGAAAATCTGGCTTATCATGTTAATTTTATCTACACCCAAGAGAACCACTGTAGTAATTGGAAATGTGTAAATATGAAATTTTAATAATGTTGTCAATGCTGTACTTTATGACTTCAAGAGATAAAAAAAAAAAAATACAATAAATAGTCAATGATTTGGTGACAGTAACATTAAATAATTCAAATTATTCTCATGGTAATACAGATTTCATTACCAAGAGCAATTTGCAATGACACAACACTAGTTTTAATGAATCTTCTTCTGCTGTGAAGCTAGCAGTGCAACAGGATTTACCTGAAAGCATTTTACCACAAGCATTGTAAGGTTTTCCCTGTTGGAATTATCCAGTCTATTTTTAGCTTGACCCAATCTTGACCAAGGGACAAAGTTAACAAATTAGTGAATTAGTCCTCAAACAAGCACCCCCGTCTCAGTTTCATTAAGTCCACTTATTTTTTGCTGCTTAGGTTGCTGTTCCCAGCATTATTATTTTCACATACAAAAAATAATTAACAATAAAATGTCCTACATTTAGTGGCAGCTGCCTGCAGCCATATCAGTATACATGAGCCACATCTATCTGTCAATGAGATATGAGTGTGGTGGTTGGTCAGAAACAGCTTGATGACTTAACATTGCTGCCAAATAGAAGACATTAAATAAATAAATAAAAACAATCATTTCCCACTGAATAGCCAACAGCTAGGATTAGCTAGGTGCTATTTATAGCAGCTGGTGTTAAAGCTAGATAAGTGGGATGCAGTGATTTGGAAGATATTCCTGCTTGTAAAGCAGATGGGATAAACCTTAACTATCCAGAGATAACAGCCAAGCGTTGGTGTGACTTAAAAAGAATATCTACCCTAAAACAGAGTGCTGCTGTTTTATTTGTGGTCTTAGAATATATTTCCAATACTACTACTACTACAATAACATCATCATCATCATCATCATCACTTTTCTGACTGACTAGTGCATAGAGAAGAAAATAACAGCTGCATCACACAAACACATCGTGCCTGAACCTTGTGGAGCTGTGTTCTACTCAGTTTGAGAGTGAAAGCAAATGTGACATTGAAGATGGCATAACTTCAAATGGGATCATCTTTAAACTTAATACTGAATTAAATGAGAAACCCCTTGAATAGATAAACATGTATACACCAAAAANAAAAAAAAAAAAAAAAAAAAAAAAAAGGAAAACACAGATCTGAGAGCCTGTTCTGTCATGTCTTCCAGAGACAAAGCCTTGAAGTCCTGCATTGACAGGATTGTTCATTTTTAGCTTTGGCAGAAAGTTCAGTATCACTAACAACTAAGACTTGTGTGAATAACAAGAATTCTGTTCTAGGAGAGGTTTTCTTTTTAACATTTTCTATCCTCACTCCTTATGTAACTGACAGCTAGTTTAATGACACAATAATATCTCAACATATAGGAAGGTACAATCTCAAGTTGCATTTTAACAGTAATGCAGAGGACTGAACACATCTGACAGTACGGTGCATATGATGTGCTGTATGTATGCTGAATCTTTAATGTGTCATGGAAAAAAAAATAATATTTAGAAAAGCAGATTCATAGAAATTTACTGTTAGGTTCTTGTCTACATTGGTTGATACTGCAAAGGCACTGAGTTTTTTTTTTTTTTTTTTTTAACCTGGATTCTATATGGGGATAATGTTGCTGACATTCACAAATACTTAACTATTGATGATTATAACAGTAATGTATTAATTTTGTTTTAGGTTGGGTTTTCCTTTTACGCAAGAGCAAAATCCATTTTCAATAAATAGATACATAAATGGGAGGAGTCAAGCAGTTTCATCAAGAAACGGGTGATGATCAGAGTAACTTTTAGCCTCATTGAATCACTAAAGAACAAGGGCTCTTGAACAGGAGCCTTAACAGTCTTGACCACAAAATGTACCCACAGCTAGTGCCTGCTGTGTAGCGTTAATCTGTGTGAACAGATGGCATGCGCTAACAAGCTAGGCTAAATGTAGCTACGGTTGTCATGGGCCAAGACTGATCTCCGACTTTCTGATCGCAAACCTCTTAATTAAATGCACCCATGAATCTGCTCTGTTTTCAATCCCATTGCTGCTCCAATAAACAACACTATGCATAACATAACCATGATGACCTTGTCATCCTAGTGATTGAAATATAACACAGAAACAATTATAATATATAGAACTTTGTAAGTACAGGCAGTGTTTTGAAGAATTGATGATGATGATGATGATGATGATGATGATGACCAAGTCTGATTATTATCACCAGCAGCACTGTTTTCATCAGGTATATTCCATTTATTCACTTTTTTTTTTTCTTAAGTTCCCCATTAAACACTGCATTCATGGTAATGCTAAAGGACTGTAACTGATAATGAAGGTGCATAAACCAAAAAACCAACAATACAATACATATTTATATGGAAGCTTACCTACAATTTAGTAGAGGCTACGGTGAGGAGTCTCAGAAATATGTGCATCTCTGTGTGTTTCATGTTGTTATACGTCCTGGAGCTTTAATTTAACAAAGACCCCTGGTTTGTTCATAGACATTATTTAGTTGCTGGGTCTAAAATTGCAGGGTTATGCCACTCAATGACTCACTACTCTACAATTTGCAGCAAAATAGCACCATGTCCATGGTAGTCGATGATTCTGAAGTATTCCCTTGAACAACTGTTTTGAACCATGTACCATGATCAAAAGGGTACAAGATCTGTCATTGTTTTTGAACAATCATACACCAAAACTGATTTCCCTATCTACTACTTGGTGAGAACCTTCAGAACCACATGGTTTACACAATCTGTGTAAACCATGTGGTTTAAATCTGTCTGACCAGTGTTGAGAATGTTAGAGGGCCTAAACTCCTGCAGCACATTACAATGAAAATATTGGACTCATGCCCAATCATTCAAAATGATGGATCAAATTCAAAGAGCACTACACCGTGCAGAATTTGTAAAATAACTTCAAAAAATTAACCTGCACATATGAAGTCAAACACATATACCATCTCAAAAAGAAAGAATACAGTGTACTTTCGACAAACAGAAAATAACTTTTTTGCCACATCAAGGTCAGGCTGACCTGGCATTCTTAAAATTAATATTCTGGTAAATAATGTTATGCTGAAATTAGACCACCATAAATAGTTAAGTTAAATAAATACATCCTGAGGTGTCTGTAGTTATCACAGCACTAACTCTGAATGCATAGCACTGTCCATAATCTTGATGCACTGTGTAGCACAGTCTGTGAATACTGGAAGCTGTCCGTTGTCCTGATGCACTGTGAAGCACAAACTGTCAGTACATAAGAGTGTCTTTAGCTCTGATACACTGTGCAACATAAATTGAGTACATGGAGCTGTCCATGACCCCTAAACAAAGCATAGCACAAACAGCATAGAGCTGTCCATTGTGCTGAAACCCCATACAGCACAAACAATACAGACAAGGAACTGTCATTTGTCCTGCAACACAAATGCATGTATGGAACTAGCCATGGTCCTGAAATGCCATGTTGACATAAACAGTAAATATATGAAGCTATCCATGGTCCTGAAACAATGTACTACATAATCATTCCAGTTTTTCCTCAATCGATTTGACTCAATTCTTGAATGAGAATTTTTTTTTTTTTTAAACAATAAGTTCAAATTTCTGAACAATTAGTTTCTTGTTCACACCAGATTTGAATTTATTAGTCATTTAAGCAAATTGCATGTGTTTTGGCACGTGTGCAAAAGAGTAAGTACAATTGTCTACAGTTTGCACAACAACTACATGCACATGGCTTGATGATCAAAACTGATGAGTTGATTCTCAGTGAAACTGTCAAACTCTTCACAACTTCTAAACATTCTTTCATGGTGTGAGCCATCACATGCAAAATGATCCATTCAATTATCAAAATCTCTCAGACATACATGTATATTCCAGACCAACAAGAGTGACNATGATCCATTCAATTATCAAAATCTCTCAGACATACATGTATATTCCAGACCAACAAGAGTGACAGAATCTCCACCCAAATATGAGAACGTGTAGTGTTACGTATGGTGAGGATGTATAATTTATTGGGTTTTTTTTTTCTTTTTTTTTTGTTTTTTGCATGGATGTCATTTTGTGGCAAATTTTCTGCTCACTATATATGACTTTACCTGCAAGAAATATGTAAAAATGGACAAGCAAATGTGAATTTTCTGTTTACATGTAACACATTGGTACAAAAATAAATGTACTGTATACATACAAATGTGCATATCCTTTTTCTGTGTACTACAGTATTGTACAGTATTGACTTTTCCCAATAATCGTTACCAACTGTTGAAATCGGTAACTAAAAAGCTCAGTGTGATACACGATAGCATTAAGCGAGACAAAACTGACATTCTTGTATAGCACTGTAAGCAGTCAGTGTCAACAAAAAAAGTAGAACAAAATTGACATTTGTATATAAGAAACATTTCCAAGGTTGACTGCCATGGTGAAAAAACATGTAAACATTTTGACCAGTACAGCTCACATGGTGACAAAAAAAACTTTTTCATTTTGGTGGCATTGCCAATTTACTGACAAAGAACTAGGTTTTGAAACAGGAATTGCATGTTTTGGTTGCTTTACTACATTTTGCAGACATGCAATATAGTTGTGATGTCCCATAAAATACTTGTGACAATTGCACTTACAGTTTAGAGAATGGTAAGACTGTTTCAAAAAATGAGCCAAAGCAACTGAGAAAAACTGTAAAACACTTGGAGCTGTCCATTGTCCTGAAATGTCATAAGATACAAACATTGAATGCAGAATGTATGGAGCTCTCCATTGTCCTGAAACACCACAGTACAAGCTGCGAGTACACCGAGAAACTGGACTGCAGACTGCGGA
>VXCM01005035.1:1142-30360 GCA_014773175.1 Lucifuga dentata
GAGAGAGGGAGGGAGGGAGGGAGAGAGAGAGAGAGAGCCTCTTTAGCATCTGGGTTTGATTGTAATGAAATTAATTCACTGTAGAATTTTTTCAGATGTGAGTTTGTTCATCTTCAGTATCAGACTGAAAAAAAAATTATATGCAAATTAAACTATATTAAACTATAAAAATGAGGGAAACGAACACAAAAAAGTTTAATCTATCCCTTTTAAAAAGTCACAGCACCTACCCAAGAATCACTAAAACGATTCTGACCTTTTACAGGAAGAGAAAAGAGCAAAAGTGTCATATTTAAATATTTCTCGGTTTTATTTGAAACATATATTTTCCATATTCCTCAGTGGAGAGGATTTAAAACGTGTTTTTCATCAGACGTGCAGATTTAAACAGCAACTCCACGGAATGTCAGACACGGATCTAAACATGGCGTTTGCTGTTTGTGGCTAACAGGTCTGGTACTGGTCAGTTACCATGGTGATATTTATTTGTTTCACGCTCATTTTTCCTGTAAATGCTGCAGCTGTGGTTGGATGTTTCTTACTTAAAGGACCATACCGCCGATTGTGCAAGTTTGAGCCCAATATATACAATCTGCAAACACGTTAACGCGACACAACCATTTCCCAAAATATGCTACTTTAGCGGTAAGTTTTAGAATTGTTTTTCCTACCTTCCAGACTGCAGTTGGCTTCAGTTCATTCCATACATTATAAAAATCAGTGTGTAGATACTTAAAACACGTTTGAGATAAATCATCATGGCATGTTACATGTTTAGGCCACTTCACATGATAAGCGCTGAGCTCGGCGTTCCATTGTTGTGTGTTGGAGCGGTGACTCTAACGCCGCGGCACGCCGCTCAGATTTCCCATTTTGACTCTGCGCTCAAAGTTCAACCAAATTCTACTTCGACCTGTCTGTCGCTGACCTTTCCGACGCGCAGCCAATCAGAGAGCAGCTGTAAGCAGAAGCGCCACAACAATGGAGGAGAAGCCCATAACTGCGTAGAGAAGCTTCCCGAGCTGTACAACACGACTTTAAAGTCAGATCGTGATCTGGTTGTTCGCCATTTGTTCGCTTTTCTTCTTCGTAGGACAGGAAGAGCCAGAGCCTTCCTAAAACACCAACACGTCATCAGCTGTTCACCGAGCTCAACACTTAACGCTTAGCATGTGAAAACAGCCTGAGGTTTTTTGTTGAGGTGCTGATCCGACACGGAGCGACACAGAAGACGATGTATGCCTCCGTCAGGAAATATAGTCCCAGGAAAAAAAAGACTTTTACCGGGAAATTAAAACGACCGTGTCTTCTACAATCATGCAAAAGTGATATCAGGTGAAACACTGTTTTTTAAGGTGTGTATCACCTGAACATTTGATTTTGAAAGATTAGAACATCCTCAAAATCTGGACTCTGGTCCGGATCCGGACCGAACCACAACTGTCTCCAGACTCTGAGCAAATTATACTTACGTCTGACTGAGAGTTGACAGCGCAGCTAGTTTCGTCAGCCGTCCCCCTTAAACTGTCGGTAAAAAAAAAAAAAGTTAGGATACCAGTCCGACCCTGGCATTACTGAGTTTAATGAATAGACCTTTGTCTGATTGAAAATTTTCTTTGTGGACCTTTAAGATCTGTATTTGAGAGCTCCTGGATTCGAGGATTTGGAAAAAAATAACAGGAAAACTAAAATACGGTTTTATGTTTTGGACCCCAAAACCCGCTGGTGGATTTGAAAGGCATGTTTTCTTTAAACAATTGCCAAAATTACACCATTTGTCATAGCCGGAAACTTTAACAATCAAAATTATCATCGGGTTTTCAAATTTCTGACAGTCCTTGAACTAACCATGTCTGCCTAACACTTCCATAAGGAAACGTAACCAAGTCTAAGCTTAAAATAGTGATATTTCCTCAAAATCACTTTATTATAAATGTCTCATTAAAAAATTCGCTAAAAATAAACCCTTTGTACAATCCAAATTCTGTAAAAAGCAACAAATTCTGCGTTTTTTGCCACAACTAGCAAGCCTGGAGCGCCTGTGTGCTCTTTAACAGTCACGTGACAACAATTCAGCGTGTCATTGGCTGAATGCAGACTGCATAGGCACACTAAGCCTAGTGTTATAGAGATTATAGTAAAAATGTAAATAGTTCAGTATGTATAGTCCCTTTTTAAAACAAAAATTATTTTATTTTTCCAGTATTGGTAACACTTGTGGGCACTTGGAAAATGTTGTATATATAGATTACATCTTTTTTCAATTTTTTAAAATNATACTGCACAAAAGACATTTCTGAGTTCTTCCTACATATAGCCATGATGGTGCTGCTTCCATAGAGCTTCAGGATTTGCAGCTACAGTGAAAAATGAGCCACAGTGATAAAAATGTGACAGGAACAGAAACCAACCAGAAAGTGTTTGGAGTCCAGTATTTATTGGGGCTCAAACATGCAAAATCGCTGGTATGGTCCTTTAAGTCTCCATGTTATTGAGGCTGACAGACGGATCAACTCTAATCAAGTACTTGAGGTGAGAGCCAGAGAGAGAGAGATCCTTTTTTTCATCTCCATGGAGTTTGTCTCCGTGGCGTCGGCGTTTTTGCTCCAACATGTTAACGTTCACTTCCTGCGTCCCGGCGATCCTGCAGCTTCAGAGGGATGGAGGGCAGCCAGGAGCCCCGCAGCTCCAATCTAGTCCTCCATCAACTCTCCACCCATCTTCTGCAGCTTGATATCCACACCTCCTCCCCAACATCCTTGTCTCTCTTTCATCCCCTCATTTATTTCCTTGTTTTTTTCTTCTTGTTCTTACTTGCTGCTGTGAGAGAAGATGCATGATTTATGAAGCTCTATTTTTACCAGTTACTGAGGAGAGAATAGAAAGGGTGACAAAGAGAGGAAAAGTGAAGGGGGNCCCAAGGGGAAGGAGGACAGAGAGAGTGAAGGAGACATCCATCACCCTGCGACCCCTCGGTGGAAAACGACGCCGAGACGGAAATATGATGGATCTGACCTGAACGCAGCAGATAACGTGCTGGAGTGGATGAATTGCAACATAGAACGTCACACGCTTTGGTGTTGGTGTCATACGTGTCATTATTTGCACTGTTTTAACATGTTGCTTTCACCATTTTCATCTTCATACTCCAGTGCATCAAATCAGATGAAAGTTGTTGCATCACAGAGGAAACAGCAACACCAATTAAATCTCTGCTGAATTTTTATTACTTATTAATCCATCTCGGCACTGTAGAAAACAGTTTTTAAAGGACCATACCGATGATTTTTCGTGTTTCAGCCCAATAAATACAACCTGCATACACGTTATCTTACAGCCAACCATTTTAAAAAACATAAAAACGTGTTTTAGTTTTCCTGTTATTTTGCTGAATCCCCTAATCTTTAAGAATCAGATGTTCAGGTGATGATTCAGCGTTGCACCTGCTGACGCTCTCACCTGGATGCAGACGAGACTGTCATTTTCATTTTTTTTGAAGCTGCCTTTTTTCCTGCAGAATTTTAAGATCATTACGATTTTACCTGCAAAAAAAAGGTATCAAGAGTTCGTTGATTGCAATGAAAAGGTAATAAATATATTTATAATAAATATATTATTAAGACTGACATTTTGTGTTTTACTCATTTTGAACTCGAGAGATTTTCAGTGGAAAAAGAGTGAAAACACAATAAACACATCAGCAGAAACACATGATGACATTATAAGTTTTTCATATACAACGCAAAAAAAGTGGCTTTTTTAAAATGTACCATTTAATGCTGATTTTAAAGGACCATACTGGCCATTTTGCATGTTTGAGCCTAATATATTCAGTTTTCATACATGTTACGTTACTGACAATCATTTCCCAAAGGATAATACTGGAATGGTGAATTAAAAATGTTTTTCCTACCTTCCAGACCTCCATTGGTTTCAGTTCATTCTGCTATTAAAATCAACTTGTTGATACTGTAAACGTTCTTGGGATAGGTAATCCATCATCACCAACAAGACGTGTATTAAGGTTTTTTTAGAAGTTATTTAATTTTAGCGTTTAAGCTCAATATAAAGTGTGGAGTGAATGTATGCCTCCACCGGGGAATATAGTCCCAAAAGAAGACCTGCATTTATGGAAAAATTTAAAGGACCGTGACTTCATAAGGCTGTGTAACTATTAGCAGGAGAAACATGGATTTTTAAGGTGGGTGTATCACTTGAATATTTGATTTTGAAAGATTAAGAGATTTAGCAAAATATCAGGAAAGCTGAAATACGGTTTTATCCTTTGGGAAATGATTGTCAGTAACGTAACATGTATGAAAATTAAATATATTAGGTTCAAACATGCAAAATGGGTGGTATGGTCCTTTAAATTGCACAGTTAACTCATATATTTTCATAAAAATTACATTTTCAGGTTATTTCAGAGTTATCTTTCATGTCTCAGCCTGAGTTTCATCACACAGCTTTTTTACATCTTCAAATAATCCAAATCCTGCTAAAATATGAACAAATCATCATTCTCAGATACTTTGGAACATGTTGTCGTGTGTCGTTAATGTGAAGATGAAGGCTTTTGATCCAAACAAGTGTATTAAGCTGAGCGATGAATGAGATTCAGAGATCAGAGAAGCTGAACTTCAACCGTCTGCAGGAGAATACATGATTTATGTTTCATTAACTTTGAACAACAGTGGAGCATATTCAGAGCATCACGTAATTCAAAGCAAATGGTCCCGCACACACACTCACACACATTTTTTTATTTTTTATTCTGGCGTATTAAAACTTTAAAGACATTTTAAATCTTTCACATCATTTTATGGCTCAGAAGCTTCACCTGACAGCCTGACATGATTCCTGATTTCTAGACGATGTGTCAGTTTATAGCAGGGTTCCCCAACTCGTTTTCCCCAAGGACNCCCCCAGTCTTTTCCTCTCATTTGGTAGTAACAACGGAAATGGAAAACAATTTTCTAATTTTTATTTATTTTTAAACATAAACCTTTACAACCAGAGCAGCCCGGCTTCTGTTGTAGTGTTTAGGGTGTTTTATAATCACCATTTCTTAATAAAATGGAAATATATGAATCTCTATGGAAAGCTTAGATTCTCCTGAACAAAATGAGCCCTAGCATGACATTTTATGACCACGCGATCCTGAGGTAAATGCAACTAAATCACAAGATAGCCTCCAAGCTAAAACCTAGCTTTGTCGCTTCTCGATGATGTAACTTCTGAGGGTGGTCTAAATTTTAAAATCCCTCTCTGTGATTGGATAGTAGACTAGCAGAAGATTTGATTGATGGGTAAGTGGTTCTATTAGCTTTTACGTAGCCATGGCAACAGGCATGTGTTTCCCGTGCTTAATATGTGCGTAATATTCCACTGACTGGCAACTATGTGCTTGTCCCTATGTAGCATTTACGATGTTTTATAATCGCCATTTCTTAATAAAATGGAGATATATGAATCTCTATGGAAAGCTGAGCTACTCCTAAATAAAATGAGCCCAAGCATGACATTTTATGACCACACAATCCCAAGATAAATGCGACTAAAGTACAAGTTTTTTTTACTTTTTTTTTTAATTGGAGAAGTCATCTGAGGGCCTGAAAGATAGGACCCGCGGGCCACATTTGGCCCACGGGCTGCCAGTTGGACATCCCTTTTATAGAGACTTAATGATGATATTTTAGTACTGTAATACTAACTTTAATAAACTTGAAATTAAATTACTTTAATTACTTTAAATTAATTTAAAATTTAAACTTTAAATTAACTTTAATACTTTAGTACTGTAGCACTAACATAACGATGATACTTTAATACTGTAGTATAGTATAGTATTTTCATGTTGGATATCTAATGAGGCTCATTTTCATTTCACAAGGAGACTTTGAAAGGGAAATCTCCAGCAACGTCTCCGTTTCACCAGAAGTCGATTCTTATGTGCGTGTGTGTGTGTGTGTGTGTGTGTGTGTGTGTGTGTGTGTGTGTGTGTGGGGCTGACTCATCTCTGAAACACACAAACATTACTTACCAGATATTTTCAGGCGTGTTGCTGCAGCATGACACGCCGCCGCCTTCATGCAGCAACACAGATAATTACCCTCATCATGTGATTACACTTAAAGGGCCATACCGCTGGTTTTGCATGTTTGAGCCCAATAAATACAACCTGCATACATGTTACTGCCAACCATTTCCTTAAAAGTGATACTGGAGAGGCACATTTTAGGATTGTTTTTCCTACCTTCCACTGGTTTCTGTTCATTCCAGTACGACATAAAATCAACTCGTACAGATGTGAAAACATGTTTGATGATTTATTTATTTATTTATTTTTTGTCAAAGTTACTTAATTTAAACAATCTAGCACAGATCAGACAGAAAAAACTGTATGCCTCCGCCAGGAAATATAGTCCCAGGAGAAGACGGCTTTTACAAAGAAATTAAAAATGGCTGCGCCTTCTACAGTCGTGTAAAAGTGTTATCGAGTGAAACATTGAATTTTCAGATGTGTGTTCAGGTGTGTGTCACCTGAACATTTGACTTTCAAAGATTAGAGGATATGGTAAAACTAAAATTCAGTTTTATGTTTTGGAAAATCACAACGTGTATTTATTGTTCTTAAACATGTGAAAACTACTGGTATGGTCCTTTAATGTTCATATACAAACATACATACACACACACACACACGTGTCCATTGATTTGTTTTTACACGGTTTGCACCAGCAGAGCATGGAACCTGAGATGCAGGTGTGTGTGTGTTCCTGTGTGTGTGTCTGTGTGTGTACGTTCCTCTGTGTGTGTGCATGCATGCATGTGTGTTCCTGTGTGTGTGTGTGTGTGTGTGTGTGTGTCTGTGTGTGTGTTCCTGTGTGTGTGTGTTCCTATGCATGTGTGTGTGTGTCTGTGTGCGTCCCTGTGAGTGTGAGTGTGTTACTGCGTGTCAGAGCTGCGTGTGCTGCAGATAAAAGCGTGTAGATATTCCAGGTTTCTCATGCTGAGATGGGTTTTATCTGCAGATGTTGCTTTGCTCGTCCTGATATTAATATTCTACTAATGAGCCGCTTCCTCCAAAATCCGGAAACAATCACGGCGTGGACGGTNTGATATTAATATTCTACTAATGAGCCGCTTCCTCCAAAATCCGGAAACAATCACGGCGTGGACGGTGTGCTGAATCAAGTCTGTCTCCTCGTGCCACAAATCCCCCACGCTCACAGGAACACACAAACAAAAAGAGACGCACGGATCCAATCACATTAATCACGGCCTGCGGGAGCCGCCACTCCGGCCGAGAGANGAGAGAGAGAGAGAGAGAGAGAGAGAGAGAGTTACATGGGAGGAAGATGTGGAGAGAGAGTGGGCTGGCAGAGACAATGGTCTGGAGTGTGTGTATGTGTATATGTGTATGTGCGTGTGCGTGTGTGTATGTTGGATTTTCCCCGAACACATGAAGGGGAGTCTTAGTGCAGATAGTTGGTCAGGGATGTTGGATATTAGCCAACGCCTGGTGCAGGAAACTCAGCCATCTGTGACTGTGAGGATTTTGTGTGTGTGCGTGTGCATGCATGTGTGTGTGTGTGTGTGTGTGTGTGTGTTTGTGTGCACAGAAAGCTTTCTGTTCTCACTGTATCCTTGGATGACAAGGCTGCATTGATTAACCCTGATGATGATGATGATGATGATGATGATGACATGTTTCAGCTGATCAGCATTATTGCGCGTCAGCATGCATGTAATACATGAGTGTCTGTTTATGTAATGCGTGTGTGTGTGTGTGTGTGTGTGTGTTTGTGTGCACAGAAAGCTTTCTGTTCTCACTGTATCCTTGGATGACAAGGCTGCATTGATTAACCCTGATGATGATGATGATGATGATGATGATGACATGTTTCAGCTGATCAGCATTATTGCGCGTCAGCATGCATGTAATACATGAGTGTCTGTTTATGTAATGCGTGTGTGTGTGTGTGTGTGTGTGTGTGGTGCATGCTGTTGGAAACGAGTGTGTTATGTACAGTAGGAGTGCTTGTTCATCATGTTAATGGGCTTATATTTATGTTCAAATTAATAATGGCGTGAAATGATTCATTTTTGCATAAGAAAGGTGAAGTGTGTGTGTGTGTGTGTGTGTGTGTGTGTGTGTCCGTCCACCAGATAAAGATGTCCGGTCTGCTCCGTCAGGTCCATCAGTATTCAGCAGGGTGGTGGAGTTTATTCACTCGAGCACAATTAGCCGTTAGCGTTACAGCAGAGAGAAGCCTTGCCGTTTCCTCAGGGGAAATTAAACCGCAGGCAAATCATTAAACCACAAGCTAAACATTAACGGCCATTTGCATTTTTATTGCACCTGAGAAGAATGTGCCAGGGCCCATTATCTCTGAGAGACAGAGAGGGGACTTCTTATTTATTGTTGTTGTGTCATCCCGCGTGGAAACACAATGGCGTTTATACGTGGAAAGCAGCGAACGCGAGGCCGTGTTTTCTTACACGCGTTTTCTACAAAGACAGATTCCAGTAACTGGCGGATGCTACAATGACTCATTTGTTATGCAAATCCTCCCCGCTTTTATCCTCCTGAAATAAAAAAAAATCAAACACTTTATGGAGGGCTGGGCTGAGTCAGGCCGCCACTTCCTGTCTGCACCGTCATTGTTATTAGAGGTTGAATAAATAGACTCCAGTCCAGGAACTCAAAGCATTAAAACATAAGTGGGATGAAGAGCGTTCACGTGTTTACGACGAGGCTGGCCGCTTCATGAATCGACTCAGAGATTTGATTCTCAGTCCAGGAGTCGGTGATCCGGGTCACAGCCGTAACTGAACCACATACTTCCAGTTCATTCCAGTCCATCATATAAATGAATGAGATTCAATATATTTATCTGCTTTTTCTTTGACAACATCCCGGCTTTGAGATTAATCAACACATTCTAACTCCAACCATAAAACTAATGTCTGTTTGGCTCAGTAATCTACTTTGTGGCACAAACGCTGCTAAGTGGTGTTTGATGTAGTGTAGGTGAGCGTCCACCAGGGGGAGCAGCTCACACTCAGACAGGCTCATTAGAGACTCAGACACAGAGGGGAGAGCCGAAAGAGCTGAGAGAACTGAGAGACGCAAGAGCTGAGAAAGCTGAGAGAGCTGTGAGAACCAAGAGAGCCGTGAGAACTACGAGAACCGTGAGAGCTGAAAGAGCCACGAGAGCTGAGAGAGCCAAGAGAAGCGCAAGAACAGCAAGAACTGAGAGAACTGAGAGAGCCACAAGAGCTGAGAGAGCCACAAGAGCTGCAAGAACCAAGCCATGAAAGCTGAGAGAACCAAGACAGCTGTGAGAGCTGAGAGAGCCACGAGAGCTGCAAGAACAGCGAAAACCGAGAGAGCTGAGAGAACCGAGAGAGCCAAGAGACAACCAAGAGAATCGCATAGGCCAAGAGAGCCAAGAGAATCGTGAAAGCCGCAAGAGCTGCAAGAACCAAGACAGCCACGAAAGCTGTGAGAACCGAGAGAGCCGAGAGAAATCGCCATTGTTTGAGTGGGGGAAGAATGAACAACGGAGCTTGCCGGAAGGAATTAAGGCCTGCTAGTTTCTCACTTTATGATGAGATTTCGGCTCGGTTTATTGAAAATAAAAGGAAGCGACTCCACAACCCTTTATAATGATTACACATGCTAACTGTAACAGCAGACGACAACAGCTCCCCGACAACAGCTCTTTCTCATAGGACGATCGAACTGATCTGATTCTTGTAAATGAATCGAACTTTCCACGTCTGCTTACGACCTGTTTCTCCTTTTGTCCTCCTCAGGTGAGTGGAATGTGTGGCCACACCCCTCAGCGGGCGTCTCGCTCTGTCGTGTCTCCTCCTCATCAGCTTCCTGCAGCACGAAACACACAGCACGACTCCTCGGGCGGCGATGAGACTTTGGCCGGCCTCCGCAGGTGAGCAAGTCAACACCTGTAATCCAGACTGGTGCTGCGTTCAGGTGAAAGCAGGATGTCGGAATTTCCCAGTTGAAAATTCCGAGTGTTGACCTCTAACGTTCAAGCCTCAATACTATAAAATAAATAAAGTTAGTAATAAATATTAATAAAGTAACTAAAGTAAAGTTATACTACAGGACTGTTTGGTTGTTACAGTGATACTAATCACAGTTTTAAACATTTATGTAGTACGACTGCGTATTACGGCCTAAAAGATGAATAAAAAACAAGGGGGGCATTACTTTGAATTTTTAAACTCGCAAATTTGCGAGTTTGAAAACTCAAAAATTTGCGAGTTTTTAAACTGGCAAATTTGTAAGTTTAAAAACTAAAAAAAAATAACAAAAATTATTTTTAATGATGAATAATCATTTTTTAAATGTTTTAAAATAATTTAAATTTTTTTAATAATGAAAAAGGGAAAATAATGAGAACATGAATCGAACCGCCTCACTTATGACTATACCTGCAGAACATGACCTGAACCCATGTATATGGGTTCTATTTATTAGGCTCACACATGCAAAATCATTAGGATACTCCTTTAATATCAGGAATAAACCTTGCTTTACTAAGTGACAGAACGTATCACTCCACAGTGAGTCAAACGTGGACAGACTTCCTGCCGTTTCTCTCACTCCTGTTTTCACATGGAATGGGCTTAAATAAAGGGCGATATAATGCCCAGCGTGATGACGCCTGGCATCTTAACACCTGGCGTGACAATGCCTGGCGTCTTAACGCCCGGTGTCTTAACGCACAGCGTCTTAATGCATGGCGTCTTAATGCCTGGCGTCTAAAAGCATGGTGTCTTAACACATGGCGTCTTAACGCCCGGCGGGCCACAGTGGCCAGATTAATGCCAGTTAGGAACAGAGACACTGCTTATTGTGTCCTCTTTTCCTCTTTTCCTCAGGGGATTTCATCAACTTACTTTCACCATCATCAAGCTGAATTCGCTCTTCTCATTCTCACTTTCTCCTGCTTTTTCTTTCTTGTCTCTCTCTCTCTCTCTCTCTCTCTCTTTCTCGCTCGCTCTTTTTCTTTCTTTCCCTCTCTTTTCCTTTGTCTCTCTCTCTCTCTCTCTTTCTCGCTCTTCATTTTTTAACTTTTTTGCTCTACTCCCTGCTGACAAGTGGAGGCACATTCAGATTACCATAACTGAAGTCTCTTTCTCTCTTTCTCTGTCTCTCTCTCTCTGTCTCTCTTTCTCTCTCTCTCTCTCTCNCTCTCTCTCTCTCCCTTTACCTCCTTCAGGGAGTTTATCTCCAGCCTGAGGGGCTTCAGCTCCTTCTACAGCAGCCTCGGGGAGGCCCTGTGCAGCCGCGAGCCTCCTCCATCCAATGACTCCCTCTGCTGGAACGGGCAGGAAATGACAGACAGGTAACTCAGCAGCTGATTGGTGCAGAGGCTCTGAACCCTAAACACACATCGGGGGGGGGGCAGATATACACTTAAAGCCTCCCACACTTCAGAGTTATTGGGTTTCTGACTAATCAGTAAAACAAATAGTGAGCTCGGAATTGCACAGAATTCCCAGCAGGCCTCCAGAGCGTCTGGTCCTGATGAGTGTAGGTGAGTTGAAGGGTAAGTTTGCTCGGAGCTGATGAGCTTCACAGGAAGTTCCTCTCTCTCTCTCCCACTGTGAGCAAGTGTAAATCTTGACTTTGGCTCTATGGGATGTTATTAATTTCAGTCGTGCCGTCACCATCGTCTGGGTTAGTTAATTGCCGTTTCGATTGTTCTCTCTGTCATCCGGCGTCTCCCGTCATCATGCTCCCAAAACAACCTTCATTTGCTTTTCTCCGTATTTCACCTCCGTCCTTTGGCTCCACATCATAGTTTTTTCCTCGCCACTGCACCGTCACCTGGCCCCGATTTCAATATTGGCTTACAAAGCTTCAGATATTGTTTTTCTGCTTTCACCTTGTAATCTGTGTGTGGCGTTAAATACACGAAGACGTCCAGAGCTGCAGGTTAACGTTTTACCTTATATATACAGATTTTCCTTATTGCAAAATTTAAAGGACCATGCTGGCGATCGTGCATGTTTGAGCCCAATATCTACAATCTGAATACATGTATACACGTTACGTTACTGACAACCATTTCACAAAATATACGACTTCAGCTGTAAATATTACAATTGTTTTTCCTACCTTCCCGTCTGCCATTAGTTTCAGTTCATTCCACTACGACATAAAAATCAACCTGTAGAGATCTGAAACACGCTTTAGACACGTAATCAATCACAGCAAACAAGACGTCTATTAGGTTTTTTTTTGCTGAATATGGAGCTGCACGGAACATGATGTATTTCTCCACCACGAAATATAGTCCCAGGAAAAAGCGTCTTTTCCCGAGAAATTAAAATGGCCGTGCCTTCTACAATCATGCAGAAGTTTTAGAAGGCAAAACGTTTAAGGTGAACATTTGATTTTGAAAGATTAAAATAACAGGAAAACTAAAATACAATTTTATGTTTTGGAAATTGGCTGTCAGTAGCGTAACATGTATCCGGATTGTTTCTCTGTAAAAGCCGTTCTTCTCCTGAGACTATATTTCCTGGCGGAGACACATCAGGCCAGATTCATAAACCGTAGCACATGATTTACCACATCTCTATGGGCAAATATCACGGCGTAACCATGTTCCCTCATTCAAAAATGCCTGTTAGCCCCATGTTTTAGCGTGAGCCTTCAAGAGGCGTTACTGTGATATTTTCTTATTTACATGGTAGCTCTTTGTAAAACAAACCCACGTGCTAAAATTAAGACCTGCTTCATTCCGCTGGTAAAGTGTCAGTCTTTTAAACGAGGAGCTCTAAAGCAGGATGTGTCCTTTAAAACCAGATGAATCAGGATAAATGGTGGCTGGTAAACATGCAGCAGCTCATTAACACGCTGATCTTCATGGCTTTTACCTGTCACACCTCACAGCAATGCTGCCTTCATGTGACAACGGAGCAACGATTATCAGGAGAAGTTTTATGAATGAGCCTTAATTATCACAGGGCACATTTAGGCAACGCTACACTACTTATCGCCGTTTTTATGAATCTGGGCCATATTTTTCCGTGTTTTTCAGATCCATGTTGGAAAAAGTTACTTCAGCAAAAAAACCTAATAAGCGCCTTGTTTGCTGTGATAAATTATTTATCTCAGCACTTTTCCTGTCTCTACAAGTTGATTTTAATAGCTACTAGAATGAACTGAAACCAATGGCAGTCTGGAAGGTAGGAAAAACAATTGTAAAATTGTCACTAAAGTAGAATATTTTGTGAACATAACGTAACGTGTACACAGGTTGTATATTGGACTCAAACATGCACAATCGCTGGTATGCTCCTTTAAAGGAACTGCTAACTCTCCCTCCAGAGAGGATGAGGAGTAAGCGAGGAGGGAGACGGGTCGGTAAAGGGACAGAAGTGACCTGAGGGGACGATAACAAGCCAGACAAACAACGCGATAGCAAGGTGAGGAGAGGAAAAGAGACGGAGCGATGGAGAGATTACAGAAAGCGAGGGCAAATTCCTCCGGGTACATTTTCACGTTTTCACCACGAGGTTCGCTCCGGATCGTCTTCCAGTTTCCTCTCAGAGTCAAACGCAACATTGTCGTCTCGTCTCATGCAGATAAATTTAGACTGGTGGATGATGGGGGGAGGGGCTACTGAATGTCTCCAATATTTGCGGAGTGATGTGGGTGCTAAACGTGTCTGTTTAGCATCATACCTGCAGCAAAGATCAGAGGAGCGACGCTTTCACCGCATCAAATCTGATAAATCTGATAACACGCGATGCCTAACATTATGAAACAGTAATAATACATGTACATGGAGGTGAAAAGTACATCATCAAGTACTGTATTTATGCACAGTTTTAAGGCACTCTCCTTTATTATGCTACATTCTCCTTCTACTACACTTAAAGGAGCATACCGGTGAATTTGCACGTTTGAGCCAAACAAATACAACCCCCATTATCTTTCCTACCTTTCATTGGTTTCTGTTCATTCTAATAAGCTGAAAAAATCAACTTCAGATTTTAGACATGCTTAAGATAAATAATCCATCACAACAAAAAAATGCTGATATTATTATTATTTTGTCAAAGTTCATTAATTTAACCAATCCAGCTGCACAGAAGAAAATGTCTGCCTCCTTCAGGGAATGTAGTCACAGGAAATTTAAACAACCCTGCCTTCTGCAATCATTCGTAAGCGTTAGCAGGTGAAACACTGAATTTTCATACATGTTACGTTACTGACAATCATTTCTCAAAGGATAAAACTGTATTTCAGCTTTCCTGATATTTTGCTAAATCTCTTAATCTTTCAAAATCAAATATTCAAGTGATACACCCACCTTAAAAATCCATGTTTCTCCTGCTAATAGTTACACAGCCTTATGAAGTCACGGTCCTTTAAATTTTTCCATAAACGCAGGTCTTCTTTTGGGACTATATTCCCCGGTGGAGGCATACATTCACTCCACGCTTTTTATTGAGCTTAAACACTAAAATTACATAACTTCTAAAAAAACCTGAATACACGTCTTGTTGGTGATGATGGATTACCTATCCCAAGAACGTTTACAGTATCAACAAGTTGATTTTAATAGCAGAATGAACTGAAACCAATGGAGGTCTGGAAGGTAGGAAAAACATTTTTAATTCACCGTTCCAGTAGTATGCTTTGGGAAATGATTGTCAGTAACGTTACATGTATGAAAATTGAATATATTAGGCTCAAACATGCTAAATGGGTGGTATGGTCCTTTAAGGTGAATATTTAATTTTGAAAGTTTAGGGTATTTAGCAACATAACATGTAAACTGAATTACCATTTTAAGTTTTGGAAAATGGTTGCTAGTAGTATTTATTAGGCTCAAACATGCAAAACCACCAGTATGGTCCTTTAATTTTCAGAGGTAAATATTGCACTTTTTGTTGCACTACGTTTATGTTATGACAGGAGTTACTTTGCTGATAAAGACGTTAAATTCAGCATGGATTAACTCAGAGAATAAGGCTGGAATCCGTACATCTCAGCCTCGCGCGGCTTGGCTTATCTCAGGAGTTTAAAAAAGGAAAACAGGCCAGAGAATTTACTCCAGCAGGTAATCCTTCAGCTGACCTGAAAACAGGAAAACCCCTGAAACTGACATTTTTGGGTTAAAGACCTCATACGTTTTATTTAATATTTATAATTCCAGACTTTTCCCTTATTTTGCTCCAAACGTTTCAAATTTCAGGGCGGAAGATTGTTCAGCTGTCAGATGAAAAACCTCACATCTCAGAGATTATGTCTTCACCTGTGTTAGCTTGTTAGCAGGATTAGTCAAAATGTTTACCGATTTTGATAAAATTTGGAAAAACGTTGGTGATGACCTGGGGCAGATCCAGAAATCTCTCTACTGATTTCTGATGACGATTCTGAGGGGAAGATGTTTGTAAATTTCTTCAAAAAATAAGTACATTCATCTCAGTTTTTTAAAAACTGTGGGTGGAGAGATGTTCTGACTCGGCCAATGACAGGTCTGTATTCATGAAGCAAGGTCTGACTCAGCCAATCACAAGCCTTCATTTATCCTGTACAAGAACACTCAGACATCCGTAGGGCTGGATATCGATTCTAACATCCCAGTTTGATTCGGTTAAATATGGAAAATTTTGTTCAGGTTATGTCTTCTAAATTACATTATTGTATATAAAAGTAAAGACATTCTTTCAAAATACACATTGAAAACTTCATGAGTGTATTAAAGGAAACAAGTTCAGGCTGACCTTTGACCTTTGGGAGACTGGAAGGTGCTGGAGTCACAGGCACCATGTTGTTTTTAATACAAGCTTGGTCTTCTGCGCTTTCCATAGTCGAGTAGTCACACTGTGTCACACAGAACTTATGCTACTAGCATTACTTATGCTATTAACCTTTCTTATGCTACTAGCTTTACTTATGCTATTAACCTTACTTATGCTACTAGCATTACTTATGCTATTAACCTTTCTTATGCTACTAGCTTTACTTATGCTATTAACCTTACTTATGCTACTAGCATTACTTATGCTACTAGTGTTGCTGATGCTACTAACGTTACTTATGCTATTAGCCTTACTTATGCTACTAGCATTACTTATGCTACTAGCATTACTTATACTAGTGTTACTTATGCTACTAGCATTACTTACACTACTAGTGTTCAATTAAAATTAGACTATTTAAAAATTTATTTTTTTATTTTATGAATCGATAATGGAATCAGTTAAATTTGAATCATAATTAAATGAAAAATAGATTTATTTATTCCCCCCATGCCTTGTCTAAACACAGCGTACTAACCAGTAACACCCGCAGTAGCATCCTACATACAAATCACCGATGACCTCTGACCCCGCTGGATCCTGGAGATGACATCACTCTGTGAGAGTGGAGGTGTGAACAGGAGGTGTGTGTGTGTGTGTGTGTGTGTGTGTGTATTGTTGTAACACACTCACATCTTTGGAGAGTCTGTCACATTCAGGCTCCACATTAGTTGGTGTTGGATTAGATCACGTTATTTCTCGTGATCCAATCAGGAGAAAAGATCCGATAACGAGCTCAAACCTGAAAACCGAGATGATTAACGGTAAAATCACGCCAAGATTTACATCTCTACAGCGTTATCTCAGCTATCACACGAAAGAGTAGCTGCCTCGCCTCCTTATCCACATCCAGAATCTCTCACCCTGAATCCTCCTTCCTCAGCCATATTTCCTCTCCTCCTCCTAATGGATCACGCACCGCTCTCCATTATTAATGTCATCATTAACAGCGGACTGAGATCATGCTTAATAAGAAGAATAAATAACGGGAAATGTAATTTGAGTTTAATGAAAAGTCAGACTTGGCAGGAAACTGATAAATGGACGTGACAGGTGAAAGGTGTGTGTGTGTGTGTGTGTGTGTGTGTGTGTGTGTGTGTGTGAGAGAGAGAGAGAGAGAGATGGGAACAGAATATGACCTCACGCTTTTTTATGTACTTCTAAAGTGCACACATACACAAACACACACACAAACACACACTTTTTTCAACGCCATTTCCTCCCTTGCTAACCTTTTCTCAGCAAATCATCATTTCCCGCTCCTGCTCGTTTGTCCTTCATCTTTCCAACATTTGCTGCAATACAGCAGATGACATTTGCATTGGGGCATGACCCNTATCACTACGCCGCCGCTGGAAGACGTGTTGTAACTCGGATAGTCCCAAGGTCATTTTGACACGCGTCAGCTGTGTAAACACACCGGCCTCAGGCGAGCCGCCGTCAGAGCCGTGAGAGTTCTGTTTGTCAGAAGGAGTTCGTTCTTCATCTACCGGATGGAGAGAAACACCTGGAGGAGAGATTCAGCTTAAAGGACCATGTTGGTGGTTTTACATTTTAAGCCCGATAAATACTACTCACCTTAAATTAAATGTTTTACCTGCTAACATGTACATCTGAATTCAGAAGGGAGGGTTGTTTTTAATTTTTAGCTAAAAGGCGTCTTCTCCTGGGACTATATTCCCTGGCGGATGCATACATTGTCCTCCGTGCAGCTCCATGTTAGACCGGTTAAGTTAAGTAACTTTAAAACACTTTAAAACATCACTCAGATTTCGTTGAAATTTACCGTCATACTGAAACATGTCTTACTTTTTGCGCGGCAGTGTGTTTCATGAATCACTTCCTGACATGTAAATAAGGAAATAATGAAGGAACGCTAAACGACACCGCTAACAGACGTTCATGGATGAGGGAACATGGTTGCGTGACGAGGTTTTATAACTCCGCCCAGTGTGTGTTCAGCCTCGCTAGGCTTCTTTTTACCCTGAAAGTTTTACTTCTCATGACGTATCCTGGGCCTTTCCACGTAGCAGCATGTTAGCATCAACACGGCAGAAACACATTTCTCTTAATATTCTCAGACTGGGCTACAAATATAACTTGACATCTGCTAATTGACGGGTTAAATGTCAGAGAAATTAACTGCAGCCAGACTTTTCTTAACGGAGAAAAAATCTCTCTGGAGGAAGGTTTCACTTCATGGCAAAAATCAGACTTATTTTAGCAACACGTAACTCCGCTCTGCTGATGGCAAACACGTGTGAGCGTTTCACTTTCAGCGTTCTGTGAAAACAATATGAACTCAATATGACGGCTCAGGCATCAATATTTTACTTATTTCTTCCTGCTGCTTTTTAAAGATTTTTGTTAAAATCATTTTATCTACAAACATCATCTCTATATAAAGTCCTAATTATTATTATTACTATGTAGTTTTTTATTACTTTTTATCGTTTTCTAGGTTTTAATATATATAGTTGAAGTACAAACCTGTTTCTAGGTAAAGGACCATACTGGTGGTTTTGTGTGTTTAAACCCAATAAACGTTACATTACTACATACAGTAAAGCCGTATTTTAGTTTTCCTATTATTTTACCAAATCTAATCTTTCAGAATCAAATGTTCAGGTGATACAAACACCATAAAATTCTGTGGTTCACCTGCTCATTTTTATGCATGACTCATTTTTAAGGCACGATCTTTTTAACTTTCCCATAAAAACCATCTTTTCCTGGGACTATATTTCCTGGCGGAGACATACATTTTCTTTGATATACCTCTGTGTTGGATCAGGTAAAGTGTAGTTTGCTGTGATTATTTGTCTCAAACACATTTAAAGTCTCTACAAGTTGATTTTTATATCGTACTGGAATGAACTGAAACCAATGGCAGTCTGGAAGGTAGGAAAGACATAACAAAAAAAAAAAACCATCAGAACACATAAAGAAAACAAAGATATAGTTATTGTTTCATCTGTTTTTGCTGGTTTGGTTACAAATCAGTGTTCCAGTGATGCAGACAGGCTGTAAATTAAAGGACCATACCATCTATTTTGTATGTTTGAGCCTAATATATTCAGTTTTCATACATGTTACATTACTGACAATCATTTCCCAAAGGATAAAACCGTATTTCAGCTTTCCTGATATTTTGCTAAATCTCTTAATCTTTCAAAATCAAATATTCAAGTGATACACCCACCTTAAAAATCCATGTTTCTCCTGCTAATAGTTACACAGCCTTATGAAGTCACGGTCCTTTAAATTTTTCCATAAACGCAGGTCTTCTTTTGGGACTATATTCCCCGGTGGAGGCATACATTCACTCCACGCTTTTTATTGAGCTTAAACACTAAAATTACATAACTTCTAAAAAAACCTGAATACACGTCTTGTTGGTGATGATGGATTACCTATCCCAAGAACGTTTACAGTATCAACAAGTTGATTTTAATAGCAGAATGAACTGAAACCAATGGAGGTCTGGAAGGTAGGAAAAACATTTTTAATTCACCGTTCCAGTAGTATGCTTTGGGAAATGATTGTCAGTAACGTTACATGTATGAAAACTGAATATATTAGGCTCAAACATGAAAAATGGATGGAATGGTCCTTTAAAAAGCAGAGGAGCTGTCATTCATCTTATCAACACTAGATGGAGACAAACGCTCAGGTCTGAGTGATGGACTTTGCTTCCTGTGCAGCTTTCTGAGGTTTTTGAAGCTTCAGTAACTCTTAAATAACGTGAAGCTGTGTGTTGAATTCTTCTTCCTGTCCCGTCAGGTTTCCGGGTCCCAGCCTGAAGCGCTCCAACCCTCATGGCCCCGAGTCCCGAAACAACAAACCCCCTGAGCCGGTCATCAGCCAGATCATCGACAAACTCAAACACATCAACCAGGTGAGCTGCGTGTTTGTGTTGACCTCTGGTCTGAGGGCGTGTCAGGGTTCAAAAACACGCCCACGCTTCTCCTGATTACACGTGAAGCCATCTGCAGCTCCACAGGTCAAACGAAGACGAGAGGTGAAGACGGCGTGAGACGAGCCGTGTTCAAACGCATCCAAACCCTGCAGGAAAATCATAAAGTTTTACATTCAGACATCAGGAGAAAAGACAAAACATCAGACATAAGTCTTACATCAACAGGATGGAAAACGTTTTAAAATTTAGAAGATTTATTAACAATTAAAATGAAATTAGACACAGGAGTAAAGTAATAAGGAAAACTTCAAGGTTTACGTAATTTTTTTTTATTATATATCTTTACTTTGTCAGCTAACAGTCCTGTGTTTAGTCCTGGTTTTATGATTCATCAGATTTCTCAGAATCCTGCAGGACTGAAGCTCGATTTTTAATTTTCACTCAAAACATCAAAACCTCACCGTGAATTTACTCCGTTAACATTTATTAAAGCAACTTTTTTCACTAAATAGTACTTTACTGAGTAGTTTTATTGCAGGATACTTTTAACTTATACTTGAGTATATTTATGAAGAAAANTTTACTGAGTAGTTTTATTGCAGGATACTTTTAACTTATACTTGAGTATATTTATGAAGAAAAACACAACCAACAACACAGAATGAGGGAAAAGGAAACTTAGTCCTGCAACATGCAATTTTTTATTTTTTATTTTTTTAAAAAGCATATCTATAATAACGTATAAATTCAAGCAGTATTGGTCTTCATTTACACATCGCCATCATTCATCCTCCTTTTTAACACATCTCACGAGTAAAATCCAATGTAAAAATATAAACGTGAATATAATCTATGACATCAAAACCCTACATTTGGTCGCAATCTTTGCATTACTTTTTTATTTGTTATAACGTAACGAGGCTAAATTCTCTGTTTTACCGAATGTCTGACTGCTGCGCTGTGAGAGGATGTCTGCTCTGCTTTGGTCCAATCACATTCAGTGTCCATCATCTCCATGACAACGATGGATTGACACGGTTGATAGGCTGGCCGGTGACCTTTGCTCTGCACAATATAATATCAATTAAAATGAACTTAAAAGAAGCAAACATAATTGTTTTCTTTCATAATTTTCTTGACGCTTAGACGAAAAATAGATTCTAAAAAGAGAAAGGGTGGCGCCCGCCATTTTCGACTGGCCGTGTGTATGTGTGTGTGTGTGTGTGTGTGTGTGTGTGTGTGTGTGTGTGCACGCGCTGCAGGTCTACCTCAGCACTTGTTCAAACGACCATGGCAAGCAGATCTGAGGGTCACAGCGGACTTCCTGCCGCCGGGCAGAGCAGTGTTTCTGAAGAGAAGCAGCACGTGTTTGCAGGTGGAGACGCTGTAATGTTCCGTGTTGTTTATCCGTGTGACCTCACGCTGCACGGCGAGTCGCTACAAACCAGAAAACTCTGTTAGCATCAGAAGTTTTCTTCCTGCAAAAATCACACGATTCATCTTGGAACGATTTGTCAAACACGCTTTAGAAGGAAATGGGGTGCAGGTTAATCTGAAACACACACACACACACTCAAACACACACACACTCAAACACACACACACACTCTGAAGTAATAAATCCTCAACCCTTCATGCGGTGACGGGGACAAACACTGTAGCATGATGAGAAACAGAGCAGCTTCATGTTTATCATGCGATCATGTGATCATGTGATCTGGTTCCTGATTGGCTTTTGATGAGATTTTGCTTGAAAATGCAGTTTGAGGAAATACGACGGTTCCTCTCTCTCTTTTTTACATGTGTGTTTAGATGCTTCTAGTAATGTAACACTTGTCTCTTTTCCCGTGTCATTCTGATTGTGTCATACATGATGCGTGTTGTTTAGGTGACTGAATGAGATTGCAGCAGAGTCACATGACAGCATTTAATCTGAAGCGCGTTCGTACTTCCTGTCAGATCTCCATGTCAGTCGTCTGACAGGAAGTGAATGTTTGAGTTTCTGCTGTTTGTGACGCGAAACTCTTTTATTAGTGAGCAGACATCAGACGACGCGTGTTTTCCTGTGAGGAATAAGACACGCCTTCTGATGCAACACAGGCTGATGGTGCAGCATGCACCATCAACCTGCAACATGCACCATCAGCCTGCAGCCAGCATGCACCACCTCTGACAGGCTGATGAGTTTTGTTGTGCTGTTACACCTATATCACCTGTCTGTCTGTCTGTCTGTCTGTCTGCGTCTGTCTGCATGTCTGTCTGCGTGTCTGCATGTCTGTCTCTTTGCATGTCTGTCTGTCTGTCTGTCTGCCTGTCTGTCTGCATGTCTGTCTGCATGTCTGTCTGCCTGTCTGTCTGCATGTCTGTCTGCGTCTGTCTGCGTGTCTGCATGTCTGTCTCTTTGCATGTCTGTCTGCATGTTTGCTGCTGTGACTGCAGGCTGAACATGAGATAATAAATGGATTTATTCCTCTTGATCCGTGTTCATTTTGTAAAACTCAGACTTTAAACGTTCCTGTTTGTCAGTAAAAACGACAGACAGAAGAATTAAAACCAGCAGAACGTTTTTTATCTGAGTTTCTGTAAGTAAATCGTAGAAACGCATGATGTCATGTTTGGCCTTCACGCGTGTTCTCTAATCACGTTAAACGCTGCTGAATACGTGTTCTGTCAAACACTCGGACTTCTCCAAGTTTCTCTGAACGTTACGTAAACAGACTCTTAAAGCCGTGGAGAAAGTGATGTTTGGTTAAAAGCCGTTTTTACGAGGCTCCGCCCCNCCTCCCCGGCCGTTAAAGACCACCAGGTCTGATGATGCAGGCGAAACGGCAAAACAGACGAATTAAGCGTCTGATAGCAGCGGGCCGGCCAACGCTCACAGATAATTACTTTCATCTGCCCTGTTTATGTGCTGTGTGTGTGTGTGTGTGTGTGTGTGTGTGTAATGTTCCTGGATGTCGACCAGCAGAACGCCACGCAAATTAAAGCTGCAGCATTTCAGTCTCATGATGTCTGTTTGAGCATCACGTACTGCGTGTTCACAGCTGCAGGCTAACTAACGTGTAGCATGTTCGTCTTCATGCAGCAGAGAAAAAAAGTTTGGAATCATCTGGAAAATTTACATGTTTTACAGAGAAGTTGATAGTTTTATTCGCCAAGATGGTATTAAATACAGGACAGGCCAGAAGTCTGAGGCCACACCCAGATTAAAAAAAATAAAATCATCAATATAGTGTTTGTTTTACAATTTATTACACAGGAAATGACAAAAATATATAAAATAAATCTGCTCAAGGTGGTCAAGGTGGTGTAGCATGTTAATTCAAAACGATGTGGGAGAAGGCAGACAGCAGCTATTGAATCGAATACAGACTGATGCCTTCATTACTAATCATTTCTGTAGCCAGAGTGGCTACATAACTAATTACTTACATTTATTTTATGTATTTTTGTCATTTCCTGTGCAATAAATTGTAAATCAAACAGTGTGTTGATGATTTTTTTTTTTACATCTGGGACTGGCCTCAAGCTTCCTGCCTGTAGTGTAAATAGAATAATACTGCAAATGATTGTTTTATAATAAAACTGCAAAGCCTCTTTTTTAGCAGCCATTGCTTTAACTAATAATAATAATAATAATAATAATAATAATAATAATCTTTATTTATATAGCACCTTTAAAAACACAAAGTGCTTTGCCAACTAATAAAACAATCAGCAAGACAGACAGAACAACACAGAATAAAATAAGGCATTTAAAACAAAATAGAAAATGCTAATTAATTAATGCTAAACTCTCTTAGCTCATCCTTTAATTAATCATATTTAGATGCTAATTGGTTATTAGAGGCGTCTTTGTAATTGTGTTAGCACACCTGAAACCATTTTCTTTGTGTTTGCTGGTTTCAGATCTGGCATTTTCTTTAAAACTCTGCCAGCATCCAGAAGTTGTCTTTTCACTGTTGCAGATGACATTAGTATTTGGCGTTTATTATTTAATAATTAATTATAAATCAGACATTTCCAGCAGGAAAAGCATTTGGTTTTTCATTTAATGCCACTTTGGTGAGCAAAAGTAATAGTTTCTATCAGGAACACACACATTTCTGGGCGATTCCCAGCTTTTGAACTCTGGCGCTTGTTCCTGAATGCAGCTTCTATACTGGTATTTACAAGTTCTATAAGGTCCTTTTTATCCCACACGTTTTCCATTTCCAAGAACATTCGTCTCCTTTTGGCTCAAATCGTGAACATAATCAACGGTTGTTCCAGCTCCTTCTGACCCACTTTCTAACCGCGGCTCGTCCAGCCCTCCGTATGCGAGCATGTTGTAAAGTTTTGGGGCTCCAGCAATGAAGGGAACATGGGACCCCACCAAAGAATCCACTTCCTCCCAGCTTTAATCCCCCTGATGTTTCGTTCCTGCTCTCTAAGTGCTCTGTGACGACGGCCATGTGAAACGCAGCTATGCAGCGGGAAATGTGTCATTTCTCACGTTGTCAGTGTTGATCAGAGACTCAGCAGATACAGAAACGTCTGGCAGAGAGACCCCAACCTTCAGCTAAACACCAAAAAAATCCTTCCCCCGGCTTATTCGACAACGTTTTCCGACGCCTGAAGCAGCTGATGTCATGACTGAACCGTGGCCAAGTTTAAAGTGAACGGCGCTCTATAAATGGACGAAGAGAAATGTCTTTCTTCTGAGGTTATTCCTCCATGACTAGGAATATCTAAACACCACGGCAGCCATAAGGAGCTGTGGAATAAATTCCTGTGTGAGGTCCCGTCGTGTTCTCGTGTTTCAAGTTTCAAAGTTTTATTTCTGACATGTAGCCATACATGCATAACGACATGAAATGCTTTTCTGGAAGGTTCCCAGACCGTGTTTTTAGAATATTAAAAAATAATAAACTAAAACGAAATAAAAATAAAGCAACAACAGCAAGATTTAAGAATTAACAGGGAGAGATAAACTGACAGAGCCAAGAGCAGTGGTGCTCAAACTGTGGTGCGAGTACCACAGCTGGTACATGAAGCTCCGCCTCATGGTCATATTATAGCGCATTATTTACAAATAAAACAGGTTTCATTAACAAATGCTTTTTAAAGGAGCATACCGCAGATCTTGACGAGTTACTGACAACCATTTTCTAAAACATGAAACCGTATTTTAGTTTTCCTGTTATTTTTTTTATAGCGCTGCACTCTCCTCATCACCAACAGGAAGCTGATGAGATTCTGTGACGCCGGTTGTATTTTGTAAATAATCGCTGGAGACAAATCCAGAGTTTGAGCTCTTAAATTAGAAGACATTAGTTTGCTGATCTGTTCATGTTCTGAGTAGATGAGTTTGTTTTTCTGAACATCTGTTTAACTTCCCAGACTATCGGGTTTCGCCTCCCAGCAGCTAATCTCACAGGAAATGGTTGAGCTAGAGGCGAAATAGAGCAATTATGTGATTGGTCTTTGATTATGGAGCATTTCCCCACTCATTTGTCAGATGAATTTGCCATTTGGAGGGTCGGACCCATGCAGATTATTCTGACAGGCTCATCTCAGCTGTGACGCCGTTTAGATAGATAGATAAATCTTTATTGTCATTGCATGTTATACAACGAAACTCTGTTGGAGCAATTCAGTTGCAGCATAGAAATAAGATTAAAAAGAAAAATACATACACATACGCCAGTACACACACACACACACACAAGCCCAAGCACACCTCACTCATGACCACATACACATTCAAACACTTAAAGCTTTAAAATATGTAATAATACTCTAAAAATAAGAATATAGGGGGCAATGAAACATGACAGTTATTGCACAGAGTCCATTATTGCACAGAGTCCATTTGGAGAGAAACATCAAGTACTGTGAATATAAAATAAACTCTGTGGAAACAAACCTGATATCATCACACCTCTGTCGTTTAAGACATAAAAGCATCGACATGCTGCTTGTCAAATGCATTTTTTTTCTTATTCAAATGATTTAGTTTTTGTTATGATAATGTATTAGCACCATAGTAGATTAAAAAAATAATAAGATGGGGGGTNGGGGCATCCTGAAGAAAAAAAATCAGAAATGTGTGAGGAAAAAAACAGAAATTTGCAAGAAAAAAAACTCACAAATCTGAGACAGAAAAAAATCACAAATTTCTGAGAAAAATCTCAGAAGTTTCAGAGAAAAAAACTCAAATTGGCAAGAAAAATTTTTACAGATTTCAGAAAAAAAAAATTACAACTTTCAGAAAAAAACCCCACAAATTTCAGAGAAAAAAATCAAAATTTGAAAGAAAAAAACAAATTTCAGAGAAACTCACAAATTTGAAAGAAAAAAATCCACAATTTTCAGAGAAAAAACACAAATTTAGAAGAAAAAAACTCACAAATTTCAGAGAAAAAAGTTGCAAATTTCAGAGAAACTCACAAATTTGAAAGAAAAAAATTCACAAATTTCAGAGAAAAAAACTCAAATTTCAGAGAAAAAACAAAAATTTGGAAGAAAACATGACAAATTTCAGAGAAAAAACTCACAAATTTTCAAGAAAAATCTCAAAAATTTTAGAGAAAAAAACTCAGGATTGTGTTCATCTTCACACAGCAGACACGGCTGAATCTGAAAGGCTTCATCACAATAAATGTTCTGTTTTCTCCTGAGGAAGCTGCAGCAACAACTCTTCAAAGTTTGCATGCTTATGATCATTCAGAGATTTGGGCTAAAAGTTATTGTGTTATTGCTGAATATGATGGAAAAGTATAATTTAACCAGGTCATCATGCAGACATGATTAGTCTGAACGTCTCAGCTTTGTTTCAGAGAAAAAACATGAAGATTTGTGAGGTTTTCTCACAAATTAGCTGTTTTTTCTCTGATTATTACTCCCCTTCACCTGGTCTTCTTTTTTTTTTTTTATCATCGAATCCGCTGTCGTATCTTAATCTTCTTCCTTCTGTCATTCTTTCATCCCTCTGTTCTGTTTCACCCTGTTTCACCCATTCTTCGCCTTTCTCTCCATCTCTCCAGCTGTGCTGAGTNCGTCAGACCCACCCACACACCCACACCCACACACACGATCCTCACAGCTTCCCAGCCTAATGGAAAACAGAACCTGAGAAAATCCTGCAGGTAGGACAGGAATCCAGGGTGGAAAATAAACCAGATCCAAACGCCATAAATTCCATCACGCAGTCTCACTTCCTCAGAGCTGCCGGAGCGGCTAGCGAGCAACGCCTCGCACANAATTCCATCACGCAGTCTCACTTCCTCAGAGCTGCCGGAGCGGCTAGCGAGCAACGCCTCGCACACGTTCACATCACGACCAGAACCGGTCATTACACGACTACATACATACAAGCAACATGTATATATTATTATTAATATGATGCATTTTTTTGTATTTTAGATGTTTCATTTCCTTTAATTGATGACTTCATGTTTGGAGTTAAATGGTCTGAGAGCTAAACGAGATAAAACTTGTAACTGTTAACGTTTAGTTTTTTTAAGTAAATATTTTTTTTAAATGGTGTTTCCAGTTCCTTAAGATTATTTTCACATCAGACTCGTTGCTTGACATGCACCTTAAAGGACCATACCGTCAGTTTTATATGTTTAAACGCAATAAATATAAACCACATACTTGCACGTTACATTACTGCCAGCCATTTTCCAAAACATACTACTGGAGCAGTAAATTTTAGATTGTTTTTCCTACCATCCAGACTGCCTTTGGCTTCAGTTCATTCCAGTACAACATAAAAATCAACATGCAGAGAAAAACGTGCTGATATAAATAATCCATCACAGAAAACCAAACGCTGGTTTTTGTAGAACTTACTTAGTTAACCGATCCAACACTTGTATGTCTCCGCCAGGAAATATAGTCCCAGGAGAAGAAAGTAAAATGGCCGTGCCTTCTACATGCGATGGGGCATGTTAGAAAGTCACACATTTTACTTGATGTGGGCATTTTGCCTGAAACATTTGGTTTTGGAAGATTAGACGATTTGGCAAAACAACAAGAAATAAAAAAAAAAAAAACAGTTTTATGTTTTGGAAAATGGTTGGCATCAACATAATGTGTATACGGGTAATATTTATTGGGCTCAAACATGTAAAACCATCAGTATGGTCCTTTAACTCAGTAGTTATACATAGAAAACTCAAATTAACACTCATATACTATAGTGACATATAGTCATCCATACAGAAAATAAAAAATAAAAGATTTGAGGAATAAAGCTGAATGTGCTGCCAATAATATTTAATTTTTTGTTGCTATTTATTCTTCTTATTATTATTATTGTTTAATTTTTTTTGCTATGTTTATTGTTATTTTTTGCCACTGTGTATTATTATTATTATTATTATTATTATTATTATTATTATTAGTTTGCTGCTGTGTTATTATTTCTTTTTTTGCCGCTGTGTATTATTTATTTATTTATTTATTTTGCTGCTGTGTATAATTATTATTATTTATTATTTTGCCACTGTGTATTATTATTATTGTTTTTTTTTTGTTCCTGCTGTGTATAATTATTATTTTTTTGCTGCTGTGTGCATTATTATTGTTATTATTATTATTATTATTATTATTATTATTAATTTTTTTACTGCTGTGTATTATTTTTATCATTATTATTTATTTTTTTGTTGCTGTGCGTAATTATTATCATTTATTATTTTGCTGCTGTGTTATTTATTGTTATTTTTTTTTGTACTGCTGTGTATAATTATTATTGTTATGTATTATTTTACCACCATGTGTATTATTATTATTATTTATTATTTTTTACTGCTGTGTATAATTATTATTTATTATTTTGCTACCGTGTGTACTATAATTATTATTATTTTGTGTACTATAATTATTATTTTGTGTATTATAAGTACGTCGTGTATGAAACGGAAGCGGCGTGTTGACAGAGTTCAGCGTTTTTTTCCTGCTGCGTTCGCTGACAGTCAGACTAACGGACGCTGTGTGTCGCGGCATTCCTGCTGTTTGGTAAACTTACACTAACCTCGCCATTCCGCTCGCGCTGCTCAAAGGCCTGAATCCCGTTTGATGTCATTTGCTGAGGGGCGGGGTCAGGCCCCCTCCAGGGCCCGCCTCCTCTCTCCTGCCTGCTTTTTATGTGCATGTCGTACGACTGTGGAAGTGGAGGATCAGCCATGATGGTTGTTTAAATGAAGTGTGACACGTGGTGTAAACCTGTGAGGCGCAGCAGGCATTTTTGTTGAGGGAGACGTGGCGGCCATGTTGGAAAACGGCGTGCATGTTGTTCCTTCATTTCTCTGGAGCCTCAGACTTCATAGTAACTGCAGGATTGAGGAGTTATGAGTAGTTATGGTTCTTTAACTTTAGGAATCCTGACGATCGTATAACGCCCCTCCTTCTACACATTCACTCACTCCCCCCCCCCCCCCCCCC
>VXCM01005036.1:6695-50594 GCA_014773175.1 Lucifuga dentata
TGACTTCATAAGGCTGTGTAACTATTAGCAGGAGAAACATGGATTTTTAAGGTGGGTGTATCACTTGAATATTTGATTTTGAAAGATTAAGAGATTTAGCAAAATATCAGGAAAACTGAAATACGGTTTTATCCTTTGGGAAATGATTGTCAGTAATGTAACATGTGCAGCTCAAACATGCAAAATCACCAGTGTGATACTTTAACATGCTCTTTATCCAAAATATAAGTCTATGAACCAAAATGTAAGAATACAATACTATCAAAATAATTATGATTTTATATATGTACAGTGGGGTCCAAACTGAGACCACCGTGAAAATGCTTCTATTTTGCATTCTTGTTAAATTTAATACAAGATTTTTCATAACAAATAATGATATCATCTTAACAATTAGAAAAGCTGAATCCTTGAAAAATATCCACGAATGTCAGAATATCTTAGTATTTGGTATGAATGTCAGACTATCTTCATATCTTTAACTTTAATGACAGCATCATGGACTCCACACGTCTGTAAAAACCTGATCCAACATGATGTGACAATGTTCCACAGAGCTTCTTGTGACGTCAGACTTTCTGATTATTTCCACATTTACATGGAAAACAGATTTCACATGCGGTCTCAGACTTTTGGACCCCTCTGTATTTCACATTACAAAAAGCGCTGCATTACATTTTTCCTGCACGGTCAAAGAAAAAAGCGTTTTCCAGGACTCGTGTTTTCTGTCTGTTCACCTCTTTAACACTACATTTAGCAGAGCGTTGCCGACGTCTTTTCCCGGCACGGCCAAAGCCATCAGCTCCACACAGGTGACATGCAGGGCGTGGGCCGCGGGGTTCGGGAACTCGTTGAACCGCCAGTCACAGTTGGGGAAGGGACCGGGTGACTTACCCGCCATGGGTGAGAGGAGTTAAGGGGACAAAGGTCACAGTGGAGGAGGACTGGACGATAGAAACGATATAAAGTCGCATCAAGTTATAAAAAAATCTTTGATATAAAAATGAGGATGTCGATATAATATTGATAGAAAATAGTGCTTGAATACAGGAAGTTAATGATGCTCAAACAGCCAACAGCTTGTCAGAACTGGAACAAACTAGCCAATCAGGCGGCAGTGTCATAACAAAGCCCGCCCACTTCCTCAAAGTAGTATTTAGCTAAACGGTGAACATGCCGAAAGTCAGACAAAGGTGAGCGAAAGTCAGACAAAAATGTCAGAAAGTGATGAAACTCCAGAGAAAAAAAAAATCAGATGATGAAGAAATTAAAGCTCAGCAGCGTTACTTTAACAAAGAAAGAGACGCTGTGGTAAGAAGGTAAAAAAATCATTCTGGTTATTTAAAGTCTAACACTAAACAGAGCGGCCAAGTTCACAGTAAAATCAGCCAGAAAGCAGCGCTGCAGCCTGAAGCTTGGATTTATTTATTAAGGATGATGCAATTTGGAGTTTTTCAATTCATACAATTATTGGATATTTTTTATGTTCAGAACACGCATAAAGAAAATGTTAGAATAAATCTTAAGTTCACATGACTTGAAATGCAGCAGAATCTTTGCCATGATTTATATCGTAATATATCGATCAATATAAAAAAATATATTGTGATTAAAAAAAATTTCATATCGTCCAACCCAGGATTCATCTGAACAAGGATATTATCTACCAGACGTCCAATCAGCTTGCAGTAGTAGGTGTCGTCAGGGATCCACACGTTGTCCTCTCTGGCGTTCATGCCGCATTTGAGGTATGTTTCACTAAGACACCATCCTGGTGTGCGGTTGTCCTATGAAAAAAAGTCACAATATAAATAAAACTGGAGCCAATATCAATAAATCAATAAATCAAACTACCTCTGATAGTGTAGATAGAAAACAAAATCAAAAGAGAGGCTCAAAAAAACAAATCATACATAAAAAATGAGACCAACATTAGGACAGTTAGAGACGACATGTTTGAATAAATAATACATCAGATTATCTGGGGTGGATGTGTCCTTTTTGTCTTTCTTTCTTCATCACTCTCCATCCATCCATCCGTCCATCCATCCATCCATCCATCCATCTATCCATCCGTCCATNCACTCTCCATCCATCCATCCGTCCATCCATCCATCCATCCGTCCATCCATCCATCCATCTATCCATCCGTCCATCCATCCGTCCCTGCTTACTTTGAGTGAAGACATGATTGCGTGGACCAGCTTTCTCTTTAGGTTGGTTCTGTCTCTCAGGTGTCGTTCGTAGTAATGGAGGGTGTTGTACAGGTATGTCACCGGGCGGTCTGCACACATACACACACACACACACACACCAGCAAACACACATGCTGTGTTTGTGACATGCATTTGATGCTTTAAAGGACCATACCAGCCATTTTACATGTATGAGCCTAATATATTCAATTTTCATACATGTAACGTTACTGACAATCATTTCCCAAAGCATACTACTGGAACGGTAATTAAAAATGTTTTTCCTACCTTCCAGACCTCCATTGGTTTCAGTTCATTCTGCTATTAAAATCAACTTGTTGATACTGTAAACGTTCTTGGGATAGGTAATCCATCATCACCAACAAGACGTGTATTCAGGTTTTTTTAGAAGTTATGTAATTTTAGTGTTTAAGCTCAATAAAAAGCGTGGAGTGAATGTATGCCTCCACCGGGGAATATAGTCCCAAAAGAAGACCTGCGTTTATGGAAAAATTTAAAGGACCGTGACTTCATAAGGCTGTGTAACTATTAGCAGGAGAAACATGGATTTTTAAGGTGGGTGTATCACTGAATATTTGATTTTGAAAGATTAAGAGATTTAGCAAAATATCAGGAAAGCTGAAATACGGTTTTATCCTTTGGAAAATGATTGTCAGTAACGTAACATGTATGAAAATTGAATACATTAGGCTCAAACATGTAAAATGGATGGTATGGTCCTTTAAGTGTCTTCCTCATCTTTTATTCATACATGTATTCATTCCTGTTATTGCACTTTTCTCCTTCTTTTCTGTTAACATCCTTACTCACCGTGGAACTTGTATAGCCCTCCCAGATGGTCCAGCAGTGTTTCCAGGGACTTGGAGACAGGAAGTAGCTCCAGGAAGCGGTGAATGACGATGTCAAAAACAGGCAGGAAGCGCAGACACACGTTACCAAAATAGATGGGCAGGTACTGAGGCTGGAGCTGCATGGGAGGGTTGACTTGATCCGCAAGACCTTCAAAGTACAATTTCTCTGGGTATTTCTGTAGAAGAATAAAAAATAACTTTTAAACGTCACAACAAGTTAGATTTAATATAATCTAACCTGCAGTTTCTCTTCCTATTTGGTAAAAAAGTGATGTTCATGCCTCATGATGTTGTTACCAATGTAACTGAATTTGTCATTTTGATGTGACAGACTAAACTTTGTCCCATTTGTGCAAATTTCATTACATTTTATTTAAATACACAACCACTCAAAAGTTTGGAATCATTTGTCATTGAAGTAGTTCTTGCTATTATTCTTATTATTGCTTTTATTCAATAATAGTATTTTCAAATTCTATGAAACAAACACCAAAAATGTATTATGATGTTTTATTTAGTATTTCAAAGTTTTTAAATCATAAAAGTGATTTTCTCATGGTTGCTTTGTAAATAAATTGCTTTTAATTGGTTTTATGCTTTTTTTTTTTGTTTTTTAATTCTACTTCTGTCTTAACTTATCTGTTTATGTATAAACTTGCTCTGTTCTGTAAAGCACTTTGAAAGACCTCTGTGTATGATAAGGTGCTATATAAATCAAATTTGCCTTGTTTTGCCTAAATATTCAGCATCAGTTTCATCAGGGAATAATCTAGAATTTCCTAATAATCTGTGGAACCACATCCAGCTTCTCTACATGAATCTGGAATCATCTACGGCTCATGTCAGGATTCTGGACTATATAAATTAAATGTCTTCATTTTTTACAGCTTCTTGCTAATTATTTTAAACCTGTTATTTTAAAATTTTATTATTATTCATTATTTAATTATTTTAGACATAATCATAGACAGACATAGTCAAATCATTTTATACACACACACACACACACACTCACACGACAGGCCAGAAGTCTGAGGCCACCCCCAGATTTTTTTAAAAATCATCAATACACTGTTTGTTTTACGATTTATTGCACAGGAAATGACAAAAATACATAAAATAAATGTAAATAATTAGTTTTCAAGAAGAATTAGGCACATCAAAGCGGTCTGAAGTCATTTCAGGCTCAGACTTTGGTTTGGTCAAAGTAACCCCCTCTGGCCAATCAGAATTCTCTAAACCTTTTGCTTCTCTTTTGAATGGATGTAATTTTAGCAGAATTCTGATGAATGTTTTGGATCGTTTCCTGTTGAAGAATGAAATTTTGACCAATAATTGGTAAACCGGATGGAATCGCATGTCTTTCATAATTCCTTTAAGTTGGACCAAGTTAATGCTCATGCTAATGCTATCTGCAGCCGCCCCCTGCAGATAGCATTAGCATGAGCAGACTGTGTAGCACGTTAATCCAAAATGATGTGGGAGAAGGCAGACAGCAGGAATAGAATGTTAAAACACATCAGCAGGAGTGCTGCACTAATACAGACTGATGCCTTCATGAAAAATCATTTCTGCAGCCAGAGCAGCTACATGATGAGCTCTGGTGACTAATTCTTCTAGAAAACTAATTACTTACATTTATTTTATGTATTATTGTCATTTCCTGTGCAAGAAATTGTAAAACAAACAGTGTATTGATGATTTTTTTTTTTTTAATCTAGGGGTGGCCACAAACTTCTGGCCTGTAACAGACCTACAAAATAAAACTATCGTAGTTTGACACGATTCTGAGATTCTATGTGAAATCCACACTTTTGAGCGTTTCTGTGCTGCTCATTTTAGAGGATCTTCTCCGTAAACCTGTAATATCTCTGATATGAGTGTCTGAGCTGAACATGCACCTTGTGGTAGCTCATGTGCTTGTTGTGCCAGTCGCTCTGAAGCCAGTGCTCGGGAGCGTTCTCCTTGGCAAAGTCGTTCACTCGGTTCCTGAAGTCGTTGGGCTTCAGCAGCAGCAGCTGAATGATGAAATAGCAAACCTGAGCCTCATTCCCCTCGTGGCTACGCATGGCCTGCAGAAGAACACACATGCTAATAAATAAAATTCATGCTAATAAACTGATATTTGTGTATTTGTTCTTACCAGGCACAGAATGAGTCTGTCCAGGGTGACGATGTTATATTTCCAGACCATGTCGTTGAGAATTTCGATGCACTTGTTGAGCTGTTGTCCGCCTGCTGACGTGGAAAACTCATAGACCAGGAAGTCTGCAAATGTGCGCACATGAGCCACCAGTGCACGAGCACCAATACGCTCCAGGACCCTGAGGGACACAACGTCAAATACATGTCAACGTTATTGTCCTTGTCTCGTCTTGATTTAGCCCTCTGGAGTCTCAAAGTAATTTTTCAAGAAAATTCTTCATTCAAGAAAAAAAAAAAATCAATATTAAAGAATACAGCAAAATAATCNTTTCAAGAAAATTCTTCATTCAAGAAAAAAAAAAAATCAATATTAAAGAATACAGCAAAATAATCTAAACTAAATCATTAAAAAATTGTCAGTTTTCTACTTGATTTTATAAGATTCTAGAAAATTAAAGAAAGTTGGTAAAAATCAGCAAATAATGTGTTGAAGTTGACTTCAGACTCCAGAGGCTTATCGTTTCCGTAATTTGCTTAATTATCAAAGTGCAGATGTGAGATAATTCAATAACACGTTTGAAAACACACTTAGCGGTGTTTGAGACGCCGAGTGTGATGACAAACAAAGGAGTGACGAAATCAAATGTTTCAACATGCAAACGAACAGAAATGGGTTTTTTTTCTGTGTGTGTGTATATCTCTGTGACTTTATAAGACCATACCGTCCATTTTGCATGTTTGAGCCTAATATATTTAATTTTCATACGTTACATTACTGACAATCATTTCCCAAAAGATAAAACCGTATTTCAGCTTTCCTGATATTTTGCTAAATCTCTTAATCTTCCAAAATCAAATATTCAAGTGATACACCCACCTTAAAAATCCATGTTTCTCCTGCTAATAGTTACACAGCCTTATGAAGTCACGGTCCTTTAAATTTTTCCATAAACGCAGGTCTTCTTTTGGGACTATATTCCCCGGTGGAGGCATACATTCACTCCACGCTTTTTATTGAGCTTAAACACTAAAATTACATAACTTCTAAAAAAACCTGAATACACGTCTTGTTGGTGATGATGGATTACCTATCCCAAGAACGTTTCAAGTATCAACAAGTTGATTTTAATAGCAGAATGAACTGAAACCAATGGAGGTCTGGAAGGTAGGAAAAACATTTTTAATTCACCGTTCCAGTAGTATGCTTTGGGAAATGATTGTCAGTAATGTTACATGTATGAAAATTGAATATATTAGCTTCAAACATGCAAAATGGGTGGTATAGTCCTTTGGGGTTTTAGAGACACAAAATGGCAGCAAGACCTGAAGCCGATCTGGTTAATGTGGTCTGTCTCCAGCAGCATCTTCCACAACAGACACAGGAAGAGAGGGGGCGAGCCCTGCATGGAGAAGTGAGTAATGATGTCATTCTCATTAGCCATAGACTTCCACTTCCTGTACTCCTCCTCTACGTTCTTCTTCAGGTTGAAACGAGACTCCTGGGGAACGTTGTTCTGCTTGAAGAACGCCTGAGAGAAAGAAAGAAAGAGAGGAAAGGCTGAGATGTGTGGTTTGAGAATTAAAGCGCAGCGTGAATCCATGCTGATTCCAGCTGGTCCGGACCTGCAGCGGAGCGGGGAAGCAGGACAACGTGTGTGACGCCCAGTTATGAGGCGTGAAGGTCATGATGGTCTGCAGAATGTCTTTACACCAAGTCCCGTGGATGGAGTCAGAGCCTGTGAAGAAATCTAAACACAAAGACAAAGCAAAGTGAGGAAAAGAAAATGGAAGACAAATAGATTCAAGAAAGAAAAAAAATCAATAAAGACTTAAAGGACCATACTGTCCATTTTGCATGTTTGAGCCTAATATATTCAATTTTCATATATGTTATGNAAAGGACCATACTGTCCATTTTGCATGTTTGAGCCTAATATATTCAATTTTCATATATGTTATGTTTACTGACAATCATTTCCCAAAGCATGCTACTGGAACCATGAATTAAAAATGTTTTTCCTACCTTCCAGACCTCCATTGGTTTCAGTTCATTCTCTATTAAAATCAACTTGTTGATACTGTAAACGTTCTTGGGATAGGTAATCCATCATCACCAACAAGACGTGTATTCAGGTTTTTTTAGAAGTTATGTAATTTTAGTGTTTAAGCTCAATAAAAAGCGTGGAGTGAATGTATGCCTCCACCGGGGAATATAGTCCCAAAAGAAGACCTGCGTTTATGGAAAAATTTAAAGGACCGTGACTTCATAAGGCTGCGTAACTATTAGCAGGAGAAACATGGATTTTTAAGGTGGGTGTATCACTTGAATATTTAATTTTGAAAGATTAAGAGATTTTGCAAAATATCAGGAAAGCTGAAATATGGTTTTATCCTTTGGGAAATGACTGTCAGTAATGTAACGTATGAAAATTGAATATATCAGGCTCAAACATGCATAATGGGTGGTGTGGTCCTTTAAAGATAACAGATAAAGTGAGGTACCGGTGACGTGCGTGGCTCTGGCCAGCGTGAGGATCAGTGCTCGGTTCAGCTCTTCAGACTCGGCCGACAGAACCGTCTTTGGGTCGTTGAGGAAGCGGGCGAACTGAGGCTGAACCTCTGAACTCCCCAAAGCTGTGATCAGCCGTAACGCCGTGCTCTCAACGCTGAGACACGGAGAGAAACAACAACAGACCATGTGACCACACAGCATCCACAGTAAGACAAATGCTGCTCTTGGAGTGAGATGCCTCCATTTAAACATCTGTTTCTTATTATTAATCCACTTTGATTTGCACAGACTTTTATTTTTTTTTCACATGGTGCAAAAAAATGTATCCTTAGCAACCAGGTGTGTCTATATTATTTTGACCTTTTGATTAAGAATGACCTTTTATTCTACTTTGAAACCTGTAATTGTACATGATTATCATGCATGTACTAGTTGATGCCATATGTTTGTATTTATAATGGTTGTCTGTTTTATAATTTTTTTTATAACATCTGAGAGCTGCTTTACATTTACCTGCCCAGAGACTGCAGATCTGGCACAAAGCATCTCCTCTCACTTTGAGATTAACATTTTTTTTTTTTGCATAGTCCCTGTCTGAATAAATAAATAAAATATTTCTGCAGTTTGTCATTAGAAGCTGTTTTCACACGTCTCTGCTGAAGGATGAAGATTTGTTCCCAGAAATCTGAGTTGGCGACGTGCATGTATGAACAATCTGTGACATCACAAATCAGCAGAAGCCTAATCGTGCTTCATAGATCTGAATGTGCAGAAAACATTATTAAAATCAGCTGGATGTCTTATTTTTTTTTTATCATAATACATGTGATTTTTGTGTGTTTTTGTGAGCTTGTTATCATATTCACAACAGAGGTTCTTTTAAACCTTCAATAGTTCATTAAACATTTGTGGAAAAACCATATTGGTCAAAATATTACACAACACAGAGCAATTTTACCTTCCTTAAAATGTATTAAGATGTGAGCTTGACTTTTTTGCTGTGTAAGTACTAGATTTTAGAAGAACCTGTCTTTAAAAACAACCTCGCTTTTGATTTGGATTTTAGCAATAAAAGTTCTGTCCTAGAATTGTCTGATTTCAGCGTGTTGAATGCATGTAAATGTGCACGCGTGTCCGTGTTACCACAGATGCAGCTGGTTCTGGTTGGTCTGGGGAACGGCAGCCAGACTGTGGAGGTGACTGAGGAGCTGGACTCTGTAGTGCGGCTGGATGTGATGCATCCTGTAGCTGAACATCTCCAGCAAAGTGTGCAGGATTCCCCACGCGTGACACTTAAACACGTTCGGCAGCAGCTGACCTGAAACGAGTCGCTTTGTTCATCTCTGCTGGCCTAAAGAGGCAAAGTCACACTAAACAAACATGCAACCCAGCCTGAAAACAGTTTTTAAGGGCCATACCAGTGATTTTGCATGTTTCAGCCCAATAAATACAACCTGCATAAACATTTTACATTACTACTAAACATTTTCCAAAATGTACTACAGGAGCAGCACATTTTAGAATTGTTTTTCCTACTTTCTATACTAAATCAACAACCTTGAGATTCGTAATATGTCACAGTGAACATGACAACTATTAACTTTTTGGTCAAAGTACCTTCATTTAACTGGTCTAACACAGAGCTACATGGAAGAAAATGTATGCCTCCACCAGGAAATCTAGTCCCAGAAGAAGACAGCTTTTACCTGTTAGCAGGCAAAAAGTTTAATATGAAGGTGTGTATCACCTAAGCTTTTGATTTTGAAAGATGAGGGGATTTGACAAAATAACACGAAAACTAAAATACCGTTTTATGTTTTGGAAAGTGGTTGACAGTAACATAACATACATGCTGGTTGTATTTATTGGGTTTAAACATGCAAAATCACCGGTATGGTCCTTAAACGACTTTTAGGTTTTTAATCTTAAATGTATATTACATGTCTATTAGCTTTGGTTAACACTAGTTAATGCTATGGAGTCTGACTGTGTGACACTTTTTAACAGTAAATCGAATGAAACCGGGGAACATTTTCCTCAAACTGCCTGTAGATCCGTGCTTTGTGTGTGTGTGTGTGTGTGTGTGTGTGTGTGTGTGTGTTTGTGTGTATGCTGGTGTTTGAGCTCGTGCTAGACACTGTAACCATCATGGTCAATGGTCAATCAACATAATGATCTGATGCTGATATGAGATTTAAAAAATTTCCCTGTGGTTTCTTCAACCTAAATAAACTTCATCTCCCACCCACTGCAACCTACTACAACCCACTGTAACCTAATGTAACCCACTGCAATCCACTGCAATCCACTACAACCCACTTCAACCCATTGCAGAGTTCTAAGTGGGATAAAAGGTTTAATAACTCACTGATGAATCCTTTGATGCCCAGAGACTCGATCTCCATGTAGACCAGGAGTCTGCTGTACGTTTCCACCAGAGCAGGAGCCAGGGCGATGCTGGACTTGGCGTGGGCTAACTTTATCACCCGAGTGGCGATGCTGTGGATCAGACTGACCCAAACAAAGACACACAGCAAGATTTATACACGTTTTAAGAAATTATTCAACTAACAACCTTCTAAAAAATGCCTAACGCAGCTGTACTGTACTTACTATGACCATCAAAAAGCACCAATATCTAATAACACATTTGACCAAAATCCAAAAATATTTTGGTGTAGTGATGATGAAAAATTGGAATGGTTGTTTAATTTTAATGTTTTTAAGTTTTGGTGAATTTTGTCTCCACAGCCTGAAAAAGAAGATTATAGATTATTCCTTTAATGTCTCTAAGCTCTTGTTTGGATGGATTTCACTTCATAATGTATAACAATAATCCTTATTTATTTTTGTTTAATGAAGTTTGATTCTTTTGTACCTTTTATCTGTAAAATTTGCACCTCACTGGATCCAGTTTATAATAAAAAATAAAATAAAAATCCAATTCAAATTCAATTCTAATCTTCTTTCCATCTCCCATTCCTGTTTCTGCTTCCTCCTTTGCCTACCTCATCTTAGCATGCACGGTGAGGGAATCCAGCAGGTTCATGGGTAACGGCGTGACGGATCCTGACGCCATACAGTTGGTGCCGGGCAGGTTAATCCTCATGGATCCGTTCCCGTAGATGGTTTCCACCAGGACGCCCATCGGCAGGGTGAAGCACTCTGAGTTGGTACTGTAGGCGTTGCACAACAGGGCGATCTTATAGTCGGACATGCCCAGGGTTTTGTTACGCAACGACTGCTGGAGAAACCTAAGGGAGGGGGAAAAGAGAGGGAGGGGTCAATTGGTANCCAAACAAAAAAAACAAAAAAAAAAAGGATTTGCTCAGCAGGATTAGAGATTTTTAAGTTACTTATGCTGACACTTTTAGTTAACAGACACCCAGGAAGGTTCAGCTCTGATGGGCACAGTCAAACCCACAGCTGGATTTACACGACAACGCACATGCGACCGATTCCGATCTTTTGCTCACGTGACGTGACGGATATCCACCAATGCGACTGTTGTCTGAATACACAGATGGAATTTCCTTCCCATTCCGACACCTACTACCTATCCCAACGGATAAAACCGTATTTCAGCTTTCCTGATATTTTGCTAAATCTCTTAATCTTTCAAAATCAAATATTCAAGTGATACACCCACCTTAAAAATCCATGTTTCTCCTGCTAATAGTTACACAGCCTTATGAAGTCACGGTCCTTTAAATTTTTCCATAAACGCAGGTCTTCTTTTGGGACTATATTCCCCGGTGGAGGCATACATTCACTCCACGCTTTTTATTGAGCTTAAACACTAAAATTACGTAACTTCTAAAAAACCCTGAATACACGTCTTGTTGGTGATGATGGATTACCTATCCCAAGAAAGTCTACAGTATCAACAAGTTGATTTTAATAGCAGAATGAACTGAAACCAATGGAGGTCTGGAGGGTAGGAAAAACATTTTTAATTCACCGTTCCAGTAGTATGCTTTGGGAAATGACTGTCAGTAACGTTACATGTATGAAAATTGAATATATTAGGCTCAGACATCCAAAATGGCTGGTTAGGTCCTTTAAAATAAATGTATTTCTTTTTTCTGGCATTGCATTTGTCATGGTCCTTGAGCCAGGTTATGATAAATTGGGGGGCTCGTCCAGGATTAAATTATTGTTTATCACCTTGGAATTACTCTCTGTTTGCTCACTTGCTTTGGCAACAAAAAAAGAAGGAGAAAAAAACCCTCCAAATATTGTTGTGTGTTTGGGTGCAGTATTTTCTGCATAATCTGGTTTGAAATCACACACATTTGTAGAATTACAAAGCAAAGTGTTTGAGTCAGAGCTCCGTACTCGTGGTGTAGCTTCAGAGAGTGAGGTATGGGGATCTGCTGGTTGGAGTTGTCGTTCTGGGCTTTGCGGTTCAGATGGATCCAGATGCAGGTCATGGCGAAGGAATGAGTCGACTGGGGCTTGTTGATGTCTGGGACCGGAATGCACTGGAGGGAGAGAAAATACAATAATTCTCATTCTGCTCCTAATGCTGCTACATCTTTAAAGACGCAGGTGTACCTCTTTCTCTGGATAAAGCAGATCGAACAGCTTCATGACAGGCAGGAAGTCACCCAAAGCGTTCTTCTGGATACTTCCAGATATGAACTGCAGCAGCACCCACATCAGGTGATCCCTCCCTTTAATAAGGCCTCTACCTGCAAGCTGGACCGGAGAGGGAAACGGAGCCAAAGGTCACATCATGTAGAATTTTTCATGCATTCACCCTTTAGTGATCCACTTTACCTGCATTTCTGTGGCAGAAAAGTCTGATCGTGGGCGTGTGCTTTGATTTCTGCGTTATGTGATAAATAAAGGCTGTTTGATTTTGGGGAGATGGCTTTACTTTTCTGCCTCCTTTGTCTTTTTTTCTCCTTACCTTTTTTTTGTGATGAAGTTTTTATTATTTTTTCTTACATATACTGAACATGGACAGGAAATATTTTCTTTCACAAAAAGAAAACAGCAGCAGCAAACAGAGAGAAAATAATAATCCTACATATTCTAGAAGAAAATGCAGTTGCATCATTATTATTATTACCATTATTATCATCATCATCATCAAAGTTCCTTTCCATGTCCAAATCCTTTAACCCTAAAACTCAACTTCATTATTCCTTAACCTTTCCCTCCCAAACGACCACGATTTTCTAAGGATTGCTTTACTCTCCTGCCTCCTCTGCTTTTTTTTCTCTTACCTTTTGATGCAACGACAGCACCATGTGCGGGAAGCTCGCAAACTGAAATAAGACAAAGAAGATGAGTTGGGAGGAAAGATGCTGCCACAGCAACTGGCTGGTTCCTCCGATGTCGGCGTCAAAGTGTTCCTCGGTCTCGGAGCGCTCCATGGCGTACACGACCAGGTCCACCAGCTGCTCCTCGAGCACCGGGCAGCGCTGCTTTTGCTGTCAAAGGAGGGAGCAGTTAAAGGATAAGGAGAGCGGCGGACGGGAGGCAAAGAAAGGCAAAGAGAAGAAAGGGGGGAGATAAGTCCAAAGACGAAGAGACAGGAAAGGAAAAGGGGAAAGGCAGCGTAGAAAGTCGGTGGAAAAAGAATGAGGGAGAGAGAGAACGAGAAGAGGATCACCATTAAAATTATTTCACATATTTTATGGTAATACATGACATTATAAATCTTTTCCAGTCCCTGTAAGCTGTGTGTTTTGTTACTTGGCTTCTCTCAGCAGAGTAAAACTAACTTAAACAGGAACTTATTCCATTTGGTTTTATACTTCCTTAATATCGGGGGATTGAAAAGAAACCCGAGTTCATTTTGTGAGATTTACCTCCACTACAGCTTAAACATTAGGAAAATAATAATGTGAAATAGAAAACTTTTCATATTTTAAAAAAACATCTAAATTAGTCAGATTACTTAATTGCAAGACCGTGTAACGATAACAAAATGCCATGTGGGACATTTTAGCTCTAATTTCTTTTTTAAACTACAGCATTATTGGAGGTAATTGCAGTAATTTAACTCAGCATGTTGAGTTCCGTGTGAAAAGGGCTTGTGATGAGAACCTGGAGGAGAGAGGGGGGAGCCAGGTGAAAGTCAGGTAAATGTGTGAGGCAGAGGACGATGGAGACAGGAAAGAAGTGAGGGGAGAGGACAGAGGGAGGAGGACGGTGAAGAAAGGTTAACGAGCTCCTAAAACTCGTTACAGCTCGGATCCTGTTTTCATTTGTGGCTCATGTATTGGAGCGCACGTGGTTCAAATTCAAAGGGACTTGGACTGTAAGGCCACATTTAGACCACGTGTACATTCATGTACAAATGACACCATAAACCTATAACTGATCAGGATTTTAAAGGACCATACCTGTGGTTTAGCATGTTTGAGCTCAATAAATATTACCCGCATACATGTTGCATTTTTCCATGAAGCATTTTTCAAAACATAAAAACCGCATTTTTGTTTTTGAGTTTTTTTTCCCCCCAAAATCCCCAAATCTTTCACAACCAAATACTCAGGTGATGCACCCACCTTAAAATTCAATTTTTCGCCCGCTAAATTTAGACAAAAAAAAAAATCTAGACATCATACTCGCTGTGACGGGTTACCGATTTCAAGTACATTTCAAATCTGTACAAGTTGATTTTTATAGCGTACTGGAATGAACTGTAAATGGCAGCCTGGAGGGTAGGAAAACCAATTCTAAAATGTACCACTCCAGTAGTATGTTTAAGAAAATGGTTGGAAGTAACATAACGTGTATGTAAGTTGTATATATTGGTTTCAAACCATACAAAATCACCAGTTTGGTCCTTTAATGTCCCTTTAACTATGGAAGTAAATTGTTGTTCAATATATTATAACAACTTAAAAAAATAAAATAATTAAATTTGGCTGTGACCCCAAATTCATGTATAAACTAAATATGTCTTCTCATTCGTTTAATTTTTTAAGATTTCAAATAATTTCACCCACCAGCAACAATGACAAGCATTCAAAAATCCACTTTCAGTTATATATATATATATATAAAATAATTACTAAATTGTTTGAGCAAAGCATGCATGAAAGCTACACACCAGCACTACACGCGTGCAGAAATCTGTGCAGAAACCAAAGTTTGCACATTAAACAGATAAGTTCTCAGCGGTTTGGAGAAAGAGCGCAAATCTCCACGTTGGCTACCAGATTACGACTTATCTGAGCCGTTTTTAGAAAAGTGGGTCCAACAGTCACAGATCACAGCATTCCAAGGAACTGAACAGCACGGCACGGAACAGCACGGAACGCCAAAAACCAACCAGCACAGCACATTCAGGCATGCAGGCTCGAGGGTTTGGGGAGGTGAGGAGGTGGTTTGACGGGAAGAGGAAGAGGAGCTGTGAGGTTCCTCTGGACTTCAGTACAACTTCTGTTCCCCCTGCCCTCCAACGTACATGCACACAACAAACCAGAGAACAGAATAGAGACGAAGAGAGAGAGAGAGAGAGAGAGAGAGAAAAAGGAGGAGGATCCAGAGGCTCATCTTCCATCTCCAGAGAAATCGGATCAATGTTTATCCAGCTACGCTCCAAAAATCAATGTCCTGCCAACAGTAAAACCCACCGAGTGTCTGTTCTATAATCTCATGATACATATAACCACACGCCTAACGACCAAAATAACTCATTTCAAGGCTACTTTTTGTTTAGTTGAGGTCAAAGCAGCCTAAAATACACAGTGCATTTGTAGAAAAAAATATATATTTCCAATAAATGTTCTCAGAACGTCTGTATGTTTACCTATTGTGTGTAAAAAAAGGGACATACTCAGTGTAACAAGGCAAAAATTACAATAAAAATATTAAAGATGTCTGCAATGTTGAAGCTGAATCACTGGACTTGGAAAAAAAAAAGCTTTGGATGAAAGGCAAAATGTTTTAAGCTGTTTCTTCCAGCTAGATGACTCAAATCTTCTCAAACCCTGCTGTAACAATCATAAAGACACAAACAGGCATGAGAGCCATAAATCATAGCTTAGAACCTATTTAATAGAGGCAAGTAGAACAAAAGCCTTTTCAAGCCTTTTCAAATGCTGAAGTCATTTTTTTGGATGAAACCTGTGATTTATGTTTGTATTTTAGTGATAATGTCCGTCTATGAACGGCTGAAAATAAGACAAAAGATTTGCAACTGGAATCCAACAATCTGACACCAGAATATGTTCATAGAATGACTGACTATCCTGGCTTCATGTACCCCTCTAACAAGCCGTTTCCATAGAAACAAAATGTTATCTAAAAATTTCTCTTAGCCACCTTACGTAATATTTGGCTTAGAGGTTAGGACAATTTGACGAAACATGTCTATGACTGTTCCAAATTCATTTCTGAAAAGAATATTTGTTGAATTTTCCACAGCTGATGTGTTGGCATGCAGCACTTTTTTGAGGAAACGTCCATGGTCATTAAAATGAGGAAAGAGCAAAACGGAGAGACTGATATGTGTCGTGGAAATTTAAGAATTCCCACAATGAGGCGATAAAACAATGAGGAGACTGAGTTTGGTCTTTGCAGGCACTCTTTTTAAAATGATAATGTTGGTTATGCCTACTCCTTATAACTATTCTACGTGTATTCCTAATTATTCCACATCTGTCCACTGGCTGTTCTCTGGTTCCTTAGCCAGTTTGTGAGTAGGTGTCATTGTGGTTATGTAAATTATATCGCTTTCAATTTACAGTATAACCACACATGGACTTCCTCCTCACCCTGTTTGGTTAAGCCGTCGGGCGACAGTTCAAGAGAGCTTGCTGCTGGTCGCTTGTGTGTTATTAATCCACGGTGTGCAAATCCTAGATACGTGTACTTATGCAAGGTTTAATGTATTGCTTGTATGTTTAACTCCTTATATGATTTTTCTAAGGTCCGCCACAACTGCAGTTACACTCTTTCTTTTAAATGGTATTCTCTGCCTTTTTAATAAAATTGTATTTTGTGATCATCTGTGATCAAAGAGGGGATATGATATGACAATTTTGTTCTTATACACTCATATGTTAGGACAATGTTATACTTCTAAAAATCTTTGTTTATTCTGAAGCCATCTGAAATCCCACAGGAACTCAGACACACTGAACTTCTGGCCTGCAGCAAATGGCTTACAGTTCTGTTTAAGCTAAGCGCCATTTAGTTATATGGCCATCTGTAAAACCTTCTTTCTGAGATATACGACCACAAGAATTGTGGTCGTAAAAAAAAAACATTTGTTACCACTCCAGGTATAAATTAGTCCTAGTGTGTGCATTGAGCAGTTCTCTTCCCTTCTTGACTGAGGTCAGTTGTGGAATAGACTCCTTTCTGCAGAGAGTATTCTTAATAACTGACAACTAAGAATAAACTCAACAAAGACCAAACTCAGCCTCCTCATTGTTTTATCGTCTCGTTGTGGGAATTCTTAAATTTCCACGACAATATGTTTACTTTTTTTTTTTTTTTTTNTTTTTTTTTTTTTTTTGGTCATTAAGTGGAATGAAAAGCTGATTTAAAATAAAAGAAAAACTGTTGTGCAGCATAAAAAACACTGAGATGCTAAACACACCAACAGAAAACCTCACACACCCTCACAGCTTTTATTTGTCAACATTTCCCAAATGCATTTTGCACATTGACCACCAGTGAACATCACGCAACACAGGTCAGAGTTCACTCATCCAGTCAGCCAATCAGAATCATTCATCATGACCTGGGCAAAATACTCAAACATTTACAAAGGGATTGTAAAAAACCTTTATTTTGTGTGCCGCATTGCAGGTTGTATTTAATGTGATCAAACATACAAAATCCTTAGCACGGTCATTTAAAGGACTATACCGGCGGTTGTGCATGTTTAAGCCCAATATATCTAACTCGCATACAGTACGTGTTATTTTTACTGACAACAAATTTACAAAACATAAAACTGTATTTTAGTTTTCCTCTTATTTTTTCAAATCTCCTAACCTTTCAAAATCAAATCAGATGATACCATCCACCTTAAAATTCAGTGTTTGGCTTTCTAACACTTATGCATGATTCTTGGTAAAAGCTGGGTCTATGTTTCCTGGCGGAGACATACATCGTCTTCGGTGCAGCTCCGTGTTTGATCGGTTAAATAAAGTTACTTCAACAAAAAAAATATATAATAGACACGTTGTTTGCTGTGATGGATTACGTATCTCAAGTGTGTTTCAAGTTTTAAAAGTTGATTTTTATAGCGTACTGGAATGAACTGAAGCCAGTGGGCAGTCTGGAAGGCAGGTCTACTGCTAAAGTCGTATATTTTGGGAAATGGTTGTCGGTAACGTAACGTGTATGCAGATTGTGTGTACTGGGCTCAAACATGCAGGATCGCCGGTATGGTCCTTTAAAATCACCTGTCATCAGTGTAGCTTCTTTGTTCCCAGATGATATAATTTTTACGCTCTTCTTGTTATTGTTACCTGGCTGCAGTATCATACTTGATTAATGTCATTACATGAAGCAGACTGCTGCCCTATTTAAAGTTCCCAGCTTGTTTTTGCCCAGGTCAGTGCAACAAGAAGCAGCATAAGGTCAGAGGTCAGAGGTCATGAGAACCTCGCCAACAAAAGGCAAGAACCAGACTACATCCAACATGCAGAGCAGCAGGACTTGAAATGCCACAGCAGGGTTTAACGTTCCCAACGCTTCATACGACCACCGAGCCACGCCTAAATACACAGCATGTATGTTAGTTTGGTGTGATTTAAAGCTACAGCTCAGACAATCGAACATTGTCTCAGTCTGGAACATGTATGATCAGTAACACGTGACTGAAATATATGATCAGCGTCAACATACAGCAGCTGATATGCCTTTAAATCTTGTCTTATAACAGATTTTTACCCAACAGCCTACCATGATTTTAGCTAGATCATTATTTAATTTTTTATCTTATTTCATCCCATTTTATTTTATTTATGTTATTCTACATTTGGCATTTGCCTGAACTGCTCCTGTTTTAATATTTTATCTTGTTTCATTCCCTGTTTCTTTTACTTATTGCTGTAACTAATCATTTTAGATCTGCTTTTATGCTGTAAAACATTTTATACAGGCCAGAAGTTTGAGGACACCCCCAGATTTAAAAAATACTCATCAATACACTCGTTTTGCAATTTATTGCACAGGAAATGACAAAAATACATGAAATAAATGTAACTAATTAGTTTTCAAGAAGAATTAGTCAACATCAAAGCACTTTGAAGTCATTTCAGGATCATTTATTTTATATATTTTTGTCATTTCCTGTTTAATAAATTGTAAAACAAACAGTACTGATGATTTTTTTTTTTTTTACCTCATGCTGCGTTCACAGACCTTGGAAGTTGAATTTTTCACAGTTGGAAGTTCCATCTTCCAACCTCAAACCGTTCCAGCCAAATGTAATCAAAAAAGCAGCTGAACACCAGTAAATACTGTAAAATTAATTAAACTTAGTAATAAATGCTAACTAAAGTAAAGTTAGACTACAGGATGTCTGGTTGTGTTGTTTTATAATGATATTAATCACAGTGGGTATTAAACTTTATGCAGAGAAGTAATATTATGAAATTATTTACACTTACGTATCAACGGCAAACAGTTATTATATAAAATAGATAGTTACCATGGTGATATATTCTAACCTTTTTCTTTCAATTTCATACAAGAAAAAATACTTTATTTGCCTTTTAGCTGATCATTTCCATCCATAAAGCTCGCTTCCACGGCGCCACCATGTTGAGTGACGTCATACTCGGTAATTTTGGTCTGAGTTTTCCAGCCGGAGCTCCGACTTCAATGACGTTCCAACGCATTTTTCCAAGTAAGAAGTCAGAAAAATCTGAGTTCTGAGGTCTGTGAACGCAGCANCAACGCATTTTTCCAAGTAAGAAGTCAGAAAAATCTGAGTTCTGAGGTCTGTGAACGCAGCATCAGACTTTTGGCCTGTAGTGTAGCTTTGTTTAGATAAGTGCTTTATAAATTAGGTTTTTTATTATTATTATCAACAAGTTATTATTATTATTAAAAGCTAATTTGGCTATATCCACAGAGCTGCTCTCTTACATTTTCTCTGGTGGATTTGTTTGGTTTTATTAAAATATTGTCAATCGTATGTATCCTAATAAAGGATTCTTTATTTAGAACCAAACAGACAATAAAACAGAATTTTTCAACTTGTGTCACATTATTATACAGTGCAGCACCAATTAAAGACAAGTACAGTCAGATTATCAGTTTTTGTACCATCATTATCGTTATCAGTGTTAAATATAGTTTATTGAATTTCAGCAGAAAACATGATAACATGTGGCTTTGATCAATAGATTCAATGCATCTACCTTTTACCTGTCAGTCTGTCTACCCATAATGCACCATGTCTCCGTCTCTTATTGGTCTATAAACTCCCTGCTGTGATCATTTCAAGCTCTGTGTCATTTCTCTATCTCATTTCAACTTTTCTCTTCTCATTTTGTCTATGTAATGACATCATCAGCGTGCCTACGTAAAGCCAAGCGTCCAATGGGCTGGTTAGTTGGTAGGTCAGGTGACCAGGAAGAGGAACAACGACATACCTGTGCAATGTTCAGAGTCTAGAGAGCGCATGTGGCAGAAAGACAAACACACGACACACAACCAGAGGGACAAGACAGACAGAGAAAGAGAGAGAGAGAGAGGAAAGAAAGAAAGAGAGGAACACAAAAAGAGAGAAAAGAGGGGGAGAAAGAGAGAAAGTAGTGACTAAGGAGCTAGGTTGTTCACTGTCTGTTCAGCACAGTTAGCATCAACTCAGCCAATTCAAACATGCAAACTGGAATATGAGTGATTTGGTCAAAGTCAAATGTGAAGACAGACTGATGGTTTTTGATGAGCTGAGCTGAAACTGCATGAACCCAACAGGGCAAACTAACACCAGTGCATTATGGGTAAAGCTCACAGCATTGGCTTTACATCATGGGCTTCTATTGCTGTGTTACCAGGGGAAGAAGGGAAGAAAGGGAGGTCAAGCAAAAAAAAAGTGGAGGGGAAGAGAAATAGGAGTAATGAATATAAAAAAAAGAATCAGGTAAAGATGAATGGAATTATGGATGAAATAGAAGGACAATGCAGAGGCCAATAAACAAAAACAAAGAGAGGGTTGAGGAAAATTAGATCAAAAATAACAGCAGGCAAGAAGAAACGACAGAGATCAAACGAAGAGAAAAAGAACAGGAGGAGCAGGAAGGAGGCATGAGAACCAAACAAAAAGCCGAAGGAAAGGAGACGAGGGAGCAGTGACAGGGCGGTGACCAAAAAGCTAAAAAAAAGGTGAATAAACAGAAAGAGGAGCGTTTACCTGTTTGCTGAGTCCTAACATGTTGCAGACCATTTCTCTGGAGTACGGCTGTTCTAAAACGTAACGCAGCAATCCGGTCTGCGGCTCAAACAGGTCCTACACACACAAAACACCTTTTAATATTCCCTGTGTGTGTGTGTGTGTGTGTGTGTGTGTGTNTTACCTTGTCAAACGGCAGATTGCCCTTCAGCGGGAAGAGGAGGGTGGTGGGGTCTAACTTCCAAGAGTTACAGATGGCTCCACTGTTATTCACGACTGGCAACAAGCTGCACCTTCCTGTGGACACGCAATCACACAACACGTGTATCACACACACACACACACACACTAATCAGAAGTAGATAATCACAACATCTGGACTATCTCATTCATCATTATCATGTCATTCTGAATTTCATGCATCTACAACGAAGAAATATCGACAATTCAATAACCAGACTCCCATCCTCGCATTTCCCTGGCGTGGAAAAAGTAGTTTTTAAAGGACCATACCGTTGGTTTTTGCATTTGATCCCAGTAAATACAAGCCACACACACACTGCTGCGAACCATATTCAAAACATAAAACTGGATTTTAGTTTTCATGGTTTTTTTGTTTTGTTTTTTTTTGCTGAATCTGCTAATCTTTCAAAATCAAATGTTCAGGTGATACCTTAAAAAAAAAAAAATCTGAATTTTTTAGTTTTTACGTTTTAGAAGATGTCAGTAACATAACATGTATGCAGGTTATATTTAATAGACTCAAACATGCAAAAATCACCAGAATCCTGATGACAGAAGCTACACGGCTGCTCCTTTAAATGCCTTCAATCCATTTTGATTCTTCCACCTAGGTTTGAGTGTGTGTGTGAGTGTGTGTGTCTCTTACCACAAATTGAGTTGATTCTGGCCGTGGGTCTGAAACTGTCCACAAAGTCTGACATCAAACTGCCTAAAAGCTGCAGAGAGCCAATCAGAGCACAAGGAAAAGATAATCAGAGAAAAGCTATGATACACACACACACACAATTTACACACACACACACACATCTTACCCAATGTGAAAGTTGTCCTTCTGGATATAATTTTCTGATTTCCGTGATGGCAAAGTAGGCTGGCAGGAGACACGAGTTTCTGTCCAGTATGTACTCGACTACCTGCAAACATGTTAACAACAGCTCAGTCTGCGGTCTACAGGTAAATATTCAGACAGCCAATCACAGCTCGTTTTAATAAAATTATAAAATGAATTGTATAAGGTGAGACAGACAGATACCTCTCTGGCTGCCAGCAGCTGCTGCACTATAGCTGAGCTGACGGTGGTGGGAATGGTCTGAATTTTATCCAGAACAGCTTTAAACAGGTCTCGCACGCCCTGAGAGAGAGACAGACAGACAGACAGACTTTAGATGAAAACTGCATGGTTGTAGCAGGACTTCAGCTCTGTGTGTTAAAGCATGCAGGGAGAAATCTGCGTTGGTCATATTTCTGACATGAAGCCTCTTATGATAATTTCCTGTCGTGTGAGAATTCAGCTTTTCTTCTTAAAGGACCATACTGGTGATTTTGCGTGTTTGAGCCAAATAAATACAACCGACATACACGTTACAGTACTGCCAAACATTTTCCAACATATATGTACTACTGGAGCGGTAAATATTAGAATTGTTTTTCCTACCTTTAGATTGTCAATTCATTCTAGCATCTGTCTGTCTGTCTGTCTACCTACCTACCTACCTACCTATCTATCTATCTAGTTTCTCTGTCCGTTCATCTGTCTGTGGCACCAACATCTGTAGAACCTGTCATGTATGAAGCTGAAATTCAGCAGGTTTATTGCTCAGGACCCAAGATGCTTGTAGCGTCATGTATGTTGTTTTGTTTGGATGAGCGGTTCTCAAATTGAGTTGTGCTGGTAAAAAGTAGTCCGTGTGGCAGGATACGCTCTGGGCAGGATATGTTCCGCTCCACGGCATTTCTGGAGGCTGCAGCGCACACCGTGAAGTCTGGCCCGGTCCGAACAGACATGTTTTCAACATCATGCTGTTAAAATCAACTTTTAAAGACCTGAAACATGCTTGAGATAAATAATCTATAACAGTGAACAGCCGTGTGTGCGTGTGTGTGTGCGTGTGTGTGTGTGGTGTTTGCGTGTTCAGACCTTGTAGTCTACTCCTCCGATGATCTTGCGAATCAGTTTGAAAGTTAACGCCCACAACTGCGTCCTCTCCCACTCCAACGTGTCTGAGCTGATCAGAGCTGCACACACCATCCTAAACCAGACAGAGTCATTACGACAGACGATGAAGATGATGAAGATAACAGACCACAACGCAGAATAAGACAGAGAATATGTCACAGCTAATAAAAATATGCAGCTGTAGATACACGAAAAAAAAAAAACACCAAATTTTTAAGGAGTAATGCCAGAAAAGTTTGTCATCTTTAAGTTTTTTGCATTTCTTCCATCGATAGTTTTCTGCCTTTTGAATTTTGCCATTTGACAAAAGGTGAGGAAGACCACAAAGAAAAGTTGAAGATGATGTCGCTGGGTAGAAATAAACGAGGAAACTCACACTGATGCACACTTAATCAAAGCAGAAAATCAGGAACATCTTGGTAATATTACATCATCCAATATATTAACCCAGAAATAACTTCGTCCACTCAGGCAAGATGTTAGAAATATTTTTCAGTAGAATGAAGTCTAAGAGTGAATCAACACCTGTTTGACAAAGTTTTAATCTTTGCATCGACAGGATTTATGGTAGGGTTACTGTGCAAGTGTGTGTGTGTGTGTGTGTACCTGGGAGTTAAGAGGCTGGTCTCCACAGCCATTGCCAGACAGTCGTAGAGGAAGGAAATTCTTTTGGGGCTGTGCTGGCTGTGTATGAACCTCACGATCCACTGCACACACTGTTCATGAGACTCCTACAAACACAAGAAATCCAGCCAATAACTCACCATTTTTGTATCTGTGTGTGTGTGTGTGTGTGTGTGTGTGTGTGTGTGTGTGTGTGTGTGTAGACCTGTGGTAGTGTTCCCCAGTATTGTCTGAAGGCTCCAAGACAACTGATGAGTTTCGTTCTCTCATCCTCTGGAGTGTCCATAAACATCCTGGAAATAAAACACACACACACGCACAGACGCAGACACACACACACACACACACACACACACAAAGTTAGATTATGCAGACTTTTTTTTTTTTCAAACCTGCATGAGAGCAGAATTGTCTTAAAGGACCATTCCATCCATTTTGCATGTTTGAGCCTAATATATTAAATTTTCATACATGTTATGTTACTGACAATCATTTCCCAAAGGATAAAACCGTATTTCAGCTTTCCTGATATTTTGCTAAATCTCTTAATCTTTCAAAATCAAATATTCAAGTGATACACCCACCTTAAAAATCCATGTTTCTCCTGCTAATAGTTACACAGCCTTATGAAGTCACGGTCCTTTAAATTTTTCCATAAACGCAGGTCTTCTTTTGGGACTATATTCCCCGGTGGAGGCATACATTCACTCCACGCTTTTTATTGAGCTTAAACACTAAAATTACATAACTTCTAAAAAAACCTGAATACACGTCTTGTTGGTGATGATGGATTACCTATCCCAAGAACGTTTACAGTATCAACAAGTTGATTTTAATAGCAGAATGAACTGAAACCAATGGAGGTCTGGAAGGTAGGAAAAACATTTTTAATTCACCGTTCTAGTAGTATGCTTTGGGAAATGATTGTCAGTAACGTTAATGTGTATGAAAATTGAATATATTAGGCTCAAACATGCAAAATGGTGGTATGGTCCTTTAAACTGTAAATAGAAAGAACACATCAGGGGAAGTCTGCGTCGTCTTACCCAGCAAACGCTTCTTCTATCATCTCGGTTTTCTGAGAAAGAGAGACGGAAGAAAAGGAAGGGAGGAGAAAATTTTAATTAAGAGGATTTTATGTGAGCAGACCTTGACCCTTTACTTCTCTTCATCTAACAATCTCCCACTACCAACAATAACTCAGCTGTGTACATACACAAGGAGGTCAGAGGTCAGGATCACACCTGAGGCTGCAGCAGTGTCACTGTTCTGCTCATGGACACCAACAGAACAGGTTGGAGGTTTAAGTTCAGCTCCAGATGATCTGTGACCTGAACTCCACAGCATCATTTATTTCAGCCCTTATCGCCTTTCATTTTGTTAATAACTTCCTGGACCTCTGTCGGCTTGTTGAACATGTATGTTTGCTGCTTGTATGTGAGCCGGGTCGGAGTTCTTCTGAAATCTGCATCCCTGCCGAGAATTTCATCCCCACTTGCAGACGTTGGATCATACAGTTTTTGTAATCCAAGAGAATATTTATTCCTTTTAATAACTTTGATCAAATAGAGATTATGGTGCTTCTTAGAGGCAACAACAGCAGCAGCTACAGTTTGTCTGTTGGGCAGCGATTCAGTCCTCCATTCTTATTTATTCGTTATTTCTGCTGAAACCCCTCCATGCTAAATCCTGAGGAGGCTTGAATGCATCAAACTCACCCCGAATCACAAAAATAACCCAACGTCATTTCATTAACGTCATTTCATTCCTTCAGACAGATCAGCTGGTTCAGAATGCTGCTTGTGTCCTCACTAAGACCAAGAAAGTGGATCACATCACTCCAGTTCTGGGGTCTTTACACTGACTTCCTGTCTGTCAGAGAACTGATTTCAAACTACTGTTAGTTTATAAATCACTGAATGGTTTCAGGCCAAAACACATTTCTGATCTTCTCTGCCTTACCTCTCAGGTGGTCTGGGACAGGTCTGCTTTCCGTCCTCAGAGTTCAAACTAAACATGGAGAAGCAGCGTTGAGTTTTTATGCACCACATATCTGGAATAAACTCCCAGAAAACTGCAGGTCCGCTGCAACTCTCAGTTCTTTCAAATTTTCTGTTTGCCGCAGCCTTTCACAACATCAAATAGTTATTCATCTCTTAAACTGCAATATAACTTTTATTTTTGTATTTTATACCTGTCTTATTCTATTTTAGCTTGTTTTTTTATTTTCTGTTCTCTTGGCTCTTTAATGCCTGTTTTTAATTGTATTTAAATGTCTTTTTATAATGTGTTTCCTTTGCACTTTGTACGTAAAGACTTTGAATTGCCTTGTTGCTGAAACTATAGGCTATATATATATATAAACTTGCCTTTCCTTCAGCTTCATGAAGTTATTAATACTAGGGATGCAAATCTCAGCAGATGACTTGCAGAAAGATGGATCTCCTCCTTTCTGAGCCCTGAGGAGGCTCACATGCACCAAACTCACCCTGTTACATCCAAACAGCCCCAAATATGAGCTCATAACTTGATTTCATTCCTTCATCTTCAGAAAATTAGTTACAGCAGAGATGCAATTTTCGGCAGGGATGCAGATTTCGGTACAACACCGGATACAGGCAAAGTATTTCTATAAAATAACCTTTAAAAACTGCACTACAAGACGTGAATATCTAGGCACAAACGCCACTAATATTTTGAATTCGGCATCTGAAAAGTTTGCCCATAAACAAGCATTCAGTTTTAAAACATCATTAGAATGAAGTACATATTAAATAGGTGTTTTAAAGCGCATAATCGTAAAACGTATATTTAGGTGCAACAGACAATTTTTTCCTCCACTTTGTTGAGTTTTACAAAAAGGAACAGTGTGTAAAGAAACATATTGCAATAAATCATTTTAGGACTTGAGATAAATCAGTGAGTTGCGGATGCGAAACCGGGATAACTTCCAGTTTAGCTAATGTTAATGATAACATTACGAGCTTAGCTTAGCTTAGCCGTTTCAGCCACTTCTTTTAAAGCACTTAACTAAGCCAGGAAGCTGCATTTAGGAAATAAAGTTACTTATGGTTATGATGTTATCAATTTGCTAAAACAAAGCAGATTCACTAACATTAACTGAAATGCTAATTACGTTAGCTTTAAACCCGTTGAATGAAGATTTAATTTACCACAATATCCTCAAAGATGCTCTGCAGTTGCGTTTCCATCGAAAGCGCCATTTTTTCTTCCAGAAGTGTAAAGTTTTTAGCAAAACGTTACACAAATCATTCACGTACTCCGCTGCGCACGGACGCTAATATCTACGAGCTAAATGCTAACATGAATAGAGGCTGCAGACGTGCAACTGCAAAAACAGTCCGGAGACACGTGCTGAGCAGTTCCGGTCCGTTATCTCGTTGTGTAATTACTTCATTAGTATTTTCCCTGACTAAGATACAGTCCGTAATTAAATATTGTCTGCTCTAATAATTAAAAAAAAAAGTATCAAAATGTGTGATGGCACAGCTGATGTCATTGTAATAAAGGTATATGATAACTGAAAGTTTTCTAAGTGAGGTCGTCCATTAAAGTGGGCAATATTTTTTTAAATGGACTATGAATTAATTGGCTTTGAAGAAATGTGGCTTATTTTCTCTGATATAGGAAATGTCTATCAGAATAGAGTAAAAGTAATACAAATGTAATTTTAAGATAAAAAAAAGGAAACTCGTTCTGTTGGGGTAGAAACATTATGTCAGATTATAAGGAAAATAGAATACTCCTACAGTACTTCTGTCAACTGGGTTTACAGAGAAGTAACCCAAGTTGGAAAAGAATTTACTTGATGTAAATGCAAAAATATTTAAAGATGATTAAAGATTTTTCATGTGAAAAAAAGAGATTACCAGTACATAAAAATGTCATTTAAATACATGACATTTATATATACTGGTAAATGTAAATGTCTGTCAGGTTGCAATGTCTATCAGAGTGAAACATCAGTGGTGTAAACAAGCTTTTCAATCAAATAGTTCATTCTGTGAAATGAGAAACACCAACCAAAGTTAAATTTTTCAGAAGGAAAAATTCCATCAAAATCCTCTGCAGTACGGTAATATATTGCCTTTAAAAAGAGCAATGGCACAGAGATAAGGTTGTTTTACTGGAGAATACAAACAACCTCATATACAACTGAATAATGTTCAGTATGAACTAAAAGAAGCAGAGATGTCACAGGAGAATATCAGTGTCAGACTTGCTTCGTGACGACTCCATTACTTGGCTTTTTCATCCTGTAGAGAGGAACAAAAGCAAAGTGTGTATTGGTTGGCACTCATGGAATTGTATGTATCATAACTGTCGTGTGAAAACATCATGAAACATATTCTACGGAATAACAAGATGTGGTCTTGTTTGTTGTTCTTGAAGTCTAAATGTTTTGAAGTTAAGGCCTGAAAGTCTTAACTACACAGTTTTCATGAAGCTGATCACTAATAAGTCCTAATAATTGATACTTAAGAATGTGGAAATTGACATTTGTATCCATTAACTGAATTGGCCAGATATGCAGAGCAACATTTAAAACTGAAATATTCTATTTCCACATTTAATAAAGATGTATGCGGTGGTACCTTGATGACACTGGCCAGTTCTTGCAGCGTTTCTTCATAGCGGGCTTCCATGCTCTTCAGGCTCTCAGGCTTGACGATCTGCCTTTTGATCCCGGGACTTCCTGCTTCCGACACCATCTGAAGGAAGTTTTTCTCCTGCGTCAGGCCAACACACACAACAGCAGCTGCTAGTTAATCTGTTTCTCAAAAGTAAATAGAACTCAAAAGACAATGGCTGTAAATATGTGGTAATGTTTACCTGTACTCCAAGCAGAAAAGTGAATGCCAGGCCTACTTTCCCTGCCCTCGCAGTTCTTCCAATCCTGAACAAAGAAGAACCAGCATGACCTACATCTCTCTCTCATTTCTTTGCAGCTGCAGTGTTTAAAAAGCACAATGATAGTCATTTATATGTCAATTTGAGGGACAACTTACCTGTGAATGTACGTCCTAACGTACTGTGGTGCATCGTAATTCACAACACATTTGACTCCGTTGATGTCGATGCCTCTGGCAGCCGCATCCGTGCTGATCAACCTTCAACACCACACGCCAAAAGTTATTAATATCTTAAATCAAAATGGTCAAAAACACAACAGGAGGTCCTAAATATGAAGAAACATTCACACACACACACACACTTACAGCTGGATCTTCCCCTGTTCAAAATCCTTCAGCTTCCTCTTTCTCTCACCAGGTGAGAGTCGGGAGGAGAACTCTGCAGCCTCAACCCCACCAAACAGCTGCACCAGCAGGTAAAGTCTTTGGGAAGAAGAAGTATGACTGAGTTAATGAGGTGACGCGCATGGAAACATCAAAATGTGCAGCTGTATCCAACCTGTGTGCAGCTTCCCTGGAGTTTGTGAAACACAGAACGGGGCTGAACTTCATGCGTAAGATGAAGTGCAGGATGAGCAGAGGCTTTCTGCTCAGCGTACAGGGCACATAATATTCCTATAAAAAGACAATTAACACATCAAATCTGTCAGACTCTGTTACTGTACATCCTGTAAGTAGGTTAGTAAGAATACTCTAAAACCAACTGAGATTCTATATAAACGAGCTTTAAAGGTGTTAGATTAAAAAAATCACAGGATCATCATCACTGCAGTAAACTCTCTAAATACAATCTGTTGAGTTTTGAAAATCTGATCCTGTATTCTGATATTTGACTGGCATTTAAGATAATTCACAGTGCTGCTCCTCCGCCGTTGAAGAACTTTTTGCGCTCTGCTCTGAGCAGAACGTCCCGGTAAGCTTCCAGCTGAGTTGAAAACTTGCACAGATTTTTATTCTTCCTCACATGCTGCAAAAACTGGAGTCTTAGCAACCAGGCATGTCAACATTACTTTTACCTCTGACTATGAATGACATTTTATTCTGTTTTGGGATTTGTGGCTGGGTAAAGTAATTGTGTGTAATGATGTCTGATGGTAGTTTTGTTTTATGTTTACCTGCCCAGGAACTGCAGATGGAAATTAGCTGTTAGCTAAATCTGGTACGAAGCATCTCTTCTCAGTTTGAGATTAATATTTTTGTGCATGGTCCCTGTCCAAATAAACTAAATAAAATAAAATAAAAATAAACAGATTTGTGAACATCCACCTGCTTTGCTTTTCTCTGCACTTCCATGTTTCCGTTCTAAGCGAAGTTCTTACCGTCAGACCTTCGGGGAAGTTGAAGCGCTCTTGCGTCTTGAGGACGGCTGCTGATGTGCTGCTGGAGCCGCTGTGGGCGGAGCTAAAGAGTCTGGGCTGGTGGAGGCCCAGCTGCTGCAACTTCTCTGGGTTCTGGGTGAGCGTGGCGGAGAACAGCAGCTTCTGCAGAGGAATCTGCGGTGGCGACAGGCTGCGGAGGAGCGACAAGCACGCACACGGTTACTGCTGCAGGAACTGTCAAGGTCAAGGTCAACTTTATTTGTCTCCAAGGAGAAATTTGGCATGAGCATCAAGGTGCTGTTCCATACACACTCACATCCATTCTACATTCAACCTCAATACCCTAAACATCACAATACAACAGCTAATAATAATAATAACGTAATAATAATAATAATAATATTAAGAAGATAAAAAGATAATGATAAAAATAACCGTGGGCCTGTAGAAGTAGGATAGCCATAATATTGATATTGATTAATCCTTAGTTTTATTCAGTAATTTTGTTGAAAGTGGCACGTTCAAGATCACTAATCACCACAGTTCACAGCATCACAGTCAAAGTGATACAGACTCAGGTGACGTGCGGCTTACCTGGCTGCTGTGATGTACCTGGGTTCAGTCCTCCTGAAGATGGACACGCCCTCTGGTCCACTTCCTGTTCTGTACACCGCCTTGGTTACCTGACTGAGCCACGACTGATGCATGCTGTCAATCATCCTGTCAGCCTCATCAATAATCTGTAACAAACAGCAGATATTTAACGGCGTTTTTGTTTTATTAGAACTGCTGCTGTTTTAAATCAGACTTATAAATCACCAGATATCTGAGGTGTTTCAGACAAAAACCCAAATTCTTGTTGATGTGATCAACCAGGCGACCTGGCGTGGCCACAACAACGTCCGCTAAGCTGCGCCTCCGGCCTCCTCTGAAAAGAAAACAAGTATATTAATAAAGGACAGTTTCAGCAGCTTTTTACTTTGTGATAAGTGACTACGTTGTTTGTGTGACTAAATGAAATGGGAATCTTAACTTCCAGACTTTGTGAAAACAAAGAATGTATTTTTACAGCAAAGCAGATCTGCTGGTGTGGAGAGACTCGCCTGAGCTCTGACAGCGACGCCTGTTCTGCAGCGAAGGACTTCTGACCGGCCAGCATCACCACCTTCAGCGGCGTTCCCTCAGCGTACGATGTGAACACTTTGCAAACCTAAAAACATGTCAGTCAACTTCCGCCAATCTGTAGAGAAAATATAAACCTATATTTTTTAAGTTTTGACCTGCTGAGCGAGCTCCTTGGTCGGCAACACTGCCAAGGCCCGAACTTCACACACAACCCGCTCCATCAGCACCTGACGGAGGAAATTAAACTGGTATTTCAGTTAATTCCATATCAGCTACATGTAAATACATAGTCCATATATATGAATTCTGTGGGGATTTAATTTTTATAATGATTCAAGCAGCTCACCTGTATGACAGGTATGACAAATGCAAGAGTCTTTCCACTGCCAGTTGGTGCAGACACACAAATATCTCTGGGCTTGTAACCGCCCTGTCCAATCAGCAGGCCCTGCCGTGCGCCGTCCAAGATGGCGGGTATGACCTCTGCTTNCCGCCCTGTCCAATCAGCAGGCCCTGCCGTGCGCCGTCCAAGATGGCGGGTATGACCTCTGCTTGCACTGTTGAACATGTTACAGGATTTTTCACAAAAACGTTACACATAATAATGAAACTCAGGTTTATTCAGTCAGACTGAACCTGTCTTGCCTGGAAAGAAGCGTTGGATTCCATTATTTTCTAGCTTCTTTACAAGCCGAGCAGAAAGACCTTGGACGTCAGAGACGGGGAGCAGATTGTTTTTAATGTCTCTGTGAATCACGTCAGGCTGAGCGAGCCACTGAGGCAGGACTCTGTGCACCTACAAACACAAAAACATTTTATTAAACACATAAATATACTATTTTCGCCTCATAGGACTTATGGATGCAAGAATGATATCAGTCAGTCAAGCTGTCAGTTTTTCAGCACTTCGGTCCAAATCATGATGTCCATTGATAATGATGTTCTGGTGACTTGACCTTTTCTCTAGTGCCACCATTACTGTGCCATCTGTCATACTTTGAGATTCACACATATTAAAAAATGTGAGGCGTGTCCAGGAAGGTCACTGTTACCTTTTGGACAGGTTTATTCTCAAATCCTCCCAGAACCGGGAATCCAGTTGGAGCAGAAGTTTTTTCTGTGTCCTGTTTAGTTCTGTTGGTTTCTGTCTCTGCTTCTTCCTCTCCTTCTGTGTCCTTCTGTCCATCACTTTCTGTCCCACAAGCATCTGTGAGGCCGTTTACTGAACTGCCTGAAATCCCAAGAAAGCCTCAGCGAATGACATGAGAATAGCTTCACTTTTATCAACTTGTATGTATATTACATCATAGCAGTTTTAAACTGGCTGTAAAATGACTCCATGAGGGAGATTTTTGCAATGTGCACGAATACATAAAATAATTTTTTACTTTTCTTTTTTTTTTTTTTNCTTTTTTTTTTTTTTGGACAATTAAGCCCTAATAACTTTTTTTAAATCACGTGTGAAATGGCACTTTTCTACCTGTGCATTTGGCCGTTTAACTTACAAGCTAACTGTATCTCCAAATTTTATGCAGAGAGCAGATTTGTAAACTAAGATTTCATATGTAATAACTCACTTTCTTGTCAGTGTGTAGTCTTGATTTAAGCTAATCTGCACGTGGCAGATTTTGTCCACTTATTTCTAAATTTTTACAGATTATTATTATCATTATTATTAAATATAACAAGCTATTATCAACAGTTGTGATTTCTGAAGCTTGAAAAATATACAATATACAACTACAGTCATTTACTATCAATGATAAAATACATCATCCTGCCCAGCCCTGGTGTCAACGTGTGAATGAATATGCAAATGAGCACACACACCTGCCTGGTCCTTCTTCCTCTGTCTCTTCTTCTTCTCCTCAGCTCTGTCTGAATCTTGTGATTTTGTCTTTTTGGGCTGTTGGGCCTGTTGACTGCTGTCGTTTTCAGCCTTTCTTTTCTTTTTGACGTCCTGCGGATCTGTGTGTTTTTCAGACTGGGTTTCTCTCTGTTCTGCCAGATTCTGCTTCTGTTTCTCTTTTGCCTTCTGTTGTAATTTAGCCAATAACACCTGAGATTGAGACTCCTTCGATATATCCCCATCTTCATCTTCTCCAAGGTATCTGAGGAACGACAGAAAGTAGCGCTAATTACTTACTCCCGATTCATCAGCGTAATAATACAGAAACACCAATATCGTTACGAATACCTCAGATAAGAGAAAATCGCTACAAAATAAAAATAACACAAACCTACCTGTTCACCAGAAACAGAGACATTTAAACGGAAAAATAAAGTGTCCTAAGAAGTTTGTTTTCTTCTTTCCAGCTGTTTTACATAAAGACAATCTTTACAATAAATATCAACGCTGTCCAACGTTTTAAAATAACAGCATAAAGTCACGTTTACTGCTTTCCAAAAAATCACCACTTTCTCATGTGTTTACCATACTGTAGTAGGCGCGGAAAGATGACGACACAGCGCCGTCGCTCTTTTGTCGTTAGGAGAGAAAACTGACGGTCGTCGGGCGCAAAAACATTTACATATTTAAAATTTAAGTAAGAAAAAAACAAGATCCATTTGAAGCTACTTTAAATGCAACAGTTATAGATGCTAGAAGCAAATAAACAAAATATTATCGCTATCAAATAATAAAATTAAACCGCGTATATTAACACCCCGCCCCGTACGGATCTTTCCAGCCAATGACGTTATTCCAGGGGCGGAGCTAGAGTCAGTGGAGGTCCAGGGTTTCGCCCAGACCTCCACTGACCTTATCCAAAGTGATATCTACCAAAGCTAAATATAAATTTAATATATACATATACAATATATATAAATTTTGATACATCTGTTTAATGTAACAAATAATGTTACATGTTTTAATAAGTAATATTATTGTATATAAAGGTAAAAATCCTTTCAAACAAAAACCACTTTTTTTAATCACGTGGTTTTGATACTGCAGTCGCATCATTTCGCCACAGGAGGGCGTTATAATCATGAGAACAGTTCAGTTTTTTTTTCTTTTAAAACCTGAATCTTACAGTAATTCCCTGATCATTTTAATAAAACAATTACAATTATAAAAGTTTTCAATATTTTCACCTTTGCATATCAAAGTACTTTACTTTCTTAGCTACTGAGCCTTATTTAATTTATTCAGGATGTTCAACATGCAGTCCACCTTAAAAACTCCTTGTCCTGAACTTGGTTTAATATTTTCAAATTTATTAGAATAAATGTAATAAGACTGACTAAAATAAAAATTCCTTAAGATAAATAATTTTATGTAAATTGACACATTTTTATATTAGGTAAAAGACAAATATTACTGCAGTATCAGCATATGACGGTTTATGCTGAGGGTGGGGAGCTGCTGGTCAAAGTACAATGAATATTCCTAGAAGTCTGTACTGATTCTGTAATTAGAATCATTTAGTTAAATATGTGGTGACAAATATCATATGAACAAAATTAAGTAAGAGAGCAAGAACTTTATTTGTTAGCAAAAATTTTAAAACAATTAAAAACATATAAATTTAACAATATAAAATTGATAGAAAGATAAATTGAAAGATAAGACTGAATGCAACTTTGAACATTATCAGTTACTGTGTTCGGCACAGATCTTCCTGTTTTGGAGAATCAGGCCATGACTCATTTCTCTCTGCACCTGCAACACAAGAGATAAGACACATAAGCCATCAGCCAAAATATTATTTTGAATATTCCAGTATGACAAAACACCCCAAGCTTGCTGGTCTCCATCCTTTGCCTCATACATGTTGCACTTTTGCAGGTTTTACATTTAAAATAAATAAATAAATAATTATTGATTTAAAAAAATGAATGCAGCTCTTCCATGAAGCCAGGAGGACCGACCAAACCATCTAACACCCACGAGATCCATTCATAATGCTGACAGAATCCAGATAACAAGCGCTTATTAATCCTTCAGGACGGTCCTGATTCAGGTTTCACACCAAGTGTCGCTGAATTGTTAGAGCTCAGAGGCAAACCAGTAGAAACATTGACCCACAGCAACAAAAGGTGTTTTTTTTTTAAACTTTAACCCATACAGTGCACGGTGACATGCAGTGATTCCCCAAACACAGATTAAAATCACAGCACTTTACCCTCCTCTGCATCATCTTCAGCAGGAACGCTGAAAGTTTCTGGTAAAAGAAAGAGCTGCTGTCCTTATGACGTTGTGGTTATCATAGAAACTACAGTTCACGGGAGCTGAACTTCAGATGCTTCTTACCTGGATTCAGTCCGAGGCTGGAGTTATCAAAGAAGTGCTTGGGATAGTTTCTGGACAACATCTCAGAGCCTGTGCCAAAGAAACTGCTTTTGGGAGAGCTGGGCAGAGAGACCTTTGGAGAATCCCGAAGCTTCTTGGGAGAATCCAGCATCTTTNTTTGGGAGAGCTGGGCAGAGAGACCTTTGGAGAATCCCGAAGCTTCTTGGGAGAATCCAGCATCTTCTTGGGAGAATCCAGCATCTTCTTGGGCGTTCCCAGGAACCTCTTGGGTGAACTGAAGAGGCTGGAAGCATCTGAAGTCATGGAAAAGCCCCTCTTTGTGGGAGTGCAGGGAGACAGAGACGGAGGCTTGTCCACATGTCCCTTGTTCTTCCCCTTCAGCTTGAAAGCTCTGCTTTTCCACTTGCTGACCTCCACTTGCAGACTGGACACTGAGCTGTAATGACAGAGAGGGCAAAGGTCAAAGCTGACCTACACAACACAATCATAACAAATCTTCAAATAATCTGATAATAGATTAATAATTTTACCTTTCCAGCTCATTTATTTTTGCATGAAGCTGTTTGACTTCCTCCTCCAGCTTGGCCTTTTCCAGGCAAATGCTGCTCTTGACGAGCAAACCTCTGGGGTTGGTTAATCTGGCATGAAGGTCCTTGCCCTGCAGAACTGAAATGAACATTACAGCATCAGCATTAGTTATTCATCATTTCCACATGAGACACTTGGTTGTCTTGTAGGTACAACAAAATTAAATTTGGTGACTCTCAGACCAGCAAAGTCAGATATAAACTAGATAGAAATAAGATATAACAACCAACAATAAGTCTAATGAAGTATATAAATATAAAGTTTATATATAATAAAGTATAATAGCGTAAATTCTCTATTAAAAGCCGGTATTCAAATAGTGGGTTGGTTCCCAGTAAAGGCCGGGTTGGTTTATGTCTGTTACTGGTCCAGTGTATTGTGCTGCTGCTAACACTAACTGCAGAGTCTGAGAGGCTAATGGAGGAGAGTAAAAATGACTTACTAAATGGTTTGAACAACTTTTTTGTTTTCTCTCTCTCTCCTTGAGCCAGCCTGGGCTCCATAACCAGATGATAGTTTCTACGTTTTAAGTACCAAACCGTTTTAAAAACCTCTAGCCGTTGTCCTTTCAGCCAGAAGGAACGAGCGGACTCAGCGTGAAACAAAGCCGTAAACATGGAGCTCCTCCCTGGCGAGGAGCGAACGACACTCCGCTGTAACACACCAACCCGGAAATGTGGATAAAATGGATGAAAACGAGCCTTTCTAAAAGCTGATAGAGGAATGATCACACTGTGAAATGTTTCTCCATAGCAGCAGTGTTTTTATTTATTTTTTATTTTTTTCTTAAATGTATTATGGTGTGTCTATCAGCGGTGGGACGTGCTGCAAGCCGGCTATGAGGCTCTCATTTCAGTTTGAATCTCACCACGCCTACCGTAATAACTGCTGCAGGGAGCGCTGACTTAACGGATTTTACCATGGTCATCATTTCCAGGGTTTTTAAAACTGAAGAACACAAATAAACTACGACACAGCAAAGGGAAAGTTTGGCGAGAAGCACTTAGTTCTACATTCTTAATTAGAAATAAAGGCCTGTCTCCAATAAAAGCCTGTATCTTAGAAAGGCCGGGTTCTCTCTGCGGGTTGAGGTAAATAAAGACCCCGCCCACTATTAGAGCATTTACGGTAATAATAATTTGTGTCTGCTGATGGTGCTGGCTTTCCTTTAGTAGCATCCAGGTCCGGATGCTGTGTCCCACAGTCCTCTGAGCCATCTTCAGCACCCAGGCCAAGTCCTTCCTGTTCTCTGCTGGCGTACACACCGCAACACGCTGCAGAGAACGCCTTCTAAAGACGTTAACCAGCAGCTGAGGCTTGTTTAAGTTTCCTGAGGAAGAAAAGCCTCTGTTGGGCTTTCTTAACCAGATGGGGGGTGTTGAGGGATCACATTAATATTATTATATGCCTGCGTTACCTGTGGCTATTGCACATGTTTAAGAAAACATGTAAAATTCAGACTAGTCGTGTTTAAAGCACCAAGGGGAATTTTCTGCTAATGAATCCAAGCCTGTAAAAGCTTTAGCTTTGCAGAATCATTCTCACATTCATCATCAACAGAGCCAATCAGAACATTTTAATAGCAACACAGGTTCAAATCTAAGGTTCAAGTCTCTTTTCTATTTTTTTTTTTTGTTTTTTTAGAACTCAGCACCAAATTGAGGACAATGCGGGGGCTACTTTTGGTTTCATATACAAGCAAATCCATCAGTTTGCAGCTCTGCTTAAAGTCCGTTAATGGCTGCAGTGATTTTATATATTAATGACAAAAACATTTCCTCTCTCACCGTGATGTAACACATATCTGCAGCTCAAAACCTAAAATAGCCAGAAAAATACAAATTAAAAATGGTTGTGTCCAAAATGTGGACGTTACATCCTGAAGCTGACTCACATGACTCCTCGCCTTGCTGCTGTGTCGTCCTCAACACCTCCTTCAGTTTCCTCAGCGACTCCTCCTTGTCACTAAGCAGCGTGTTCAACCTCCGGATCCTGGGGAGGAAAAAATGTCTCATCAAACAATCAGTCGTAAAGAAAATCAGACGCCCCTTTCTGCTTTTTTAAACTCATGCCGGGAATTCTTTTGCCATTTGAGAAGGAGAGGACATCGAAATGAAGATATGAAGTCGGAGAATAAGACAAAAGGTAGAGAAAAGCAAGCGGAGTCGATCTAAAGGCTGCTTACTCTTCTTGGTGTTCAGAAGATGCTGACGTCAACGCCACCTCCATTTTGAACACTTTAGCTCGGAGAGTTTCCAGCTCAGCTGTGTCCGGAGATGCATTTTTCTGCACCAGAAAATGCAAGAGTTTAATGTTAGACAAAAAAAAATAAAAAAATCAAACTCCAAGCCAGGACACAACAGAACTTCAAAAGCAAACCTCAGACTGGCGTAGTTTTCTGGTCAGGGACTGGATGGCGTTCTCTTTCTCGCTGACTTGTGCGCGGGCGTCCTGCAGCTCCGTCTGCAGCAGCTGGGTGGCCTGTTTGTGGTTGGAGAGTCTGCTGTTGGTTTTAGTCTGAGCATCCTCAAGCTGCTCGATTTGCACACGCAGAGCCTGTAAAACAGAAAAAAAAAAAAAAAAAAAATGTTGCTGTCTGCTCTTACTGAGAATCAACTGAAGCACAAGCAGCTGCAGAAAGCAATAACGACGTGACAAATAACAGCAACTGGATCGCATTAAACACGATAATCCAACGGCTCTGAAGATGAATCAGATACAGCACGTACTTTGAGTTTTTCCTCAGATTGCTGGAGCTCCAGAACAAGTTGCTTATTGTCCTTCAGGAGGTCAATCTCCGTTTTCAGCGGCGCGCCCTCCAACGTCTGCAGCAAAGTGGCGCTCTTGCTTCTCTCGTCTCTCAGCAGAGAGTCGGTCTGAGATTCCAGCGTCTTCAACTCTTCAAACAGGCCTTCACGTTCGGACGCGATGCTCTGCGGGAGTCAGTTAAACATTCAGCCCTCACAGAAAGATGAAAGATGTCTGCATAATGAAAATGAAATAACTGAAAGGCAACGTGAGATGAGTTTTATCATGTCTCTGCTGAGCACCATTCTGATCATTTGACATTATTCTGCACACTTTAGCTAGGATTATTACATATTGTTGCATAGATAGAGTTTTTTAGCCTAACAATCTAAAAAGACATACAGACTGAAAATTCTAGTAATCAGTGTTGCACTTTTTTTTATTCCACTCTGGTAGCACCTCCACATCAATTCACATGTTTCGGTTGATGCGTCATCATAAACAGACAAATAAAAGGAACAAATTGCTGATGTTACCTGGAATGTCCTGTCTCTGCTGTCTCCCTGTGCAGACCTGCGGACCAGCTCGCGGCTCAGGATGCTGTCCAGTTCCTTGTAGTTGACAGGCGTTGTGTTGCACACGACCAGCAGCTGATCCTTGAAGCCCTCTCTCTCTCTCAGGTCCGCCAGCAGCTGGTTGCTGAAGGCGGCCTTGTTTTCCTCCAGCTTCTCCAAAGTACTGGACATTTTCTGTAAAGCCAAAGCCCAGCTCATCACAAAACTGCAAATAAAAGAACGTCAACTATGGGCTTCACACCAGCCAAGAGGCCTTCTCCTCTTTGGTGGCTCACAGAAGATTGTTACTGCACTGGAAAAGCCGGAACCCTCCTCACTGCTCCTCAAGGACCTTTTTTCATTTATAAGATTAAATGCTCTATCAGAGGTCCTCCAGGACAGTTTCATAAAAGGTGGAATGATGTGCTCTCTTTTTTAAATTCATTACCAACTTTGGAAGCTCAGTTTGGAAATTAAATTAATGGCCTGATGTTGATAGTATTTTTCTCTCTCTCTCTCTCTCTCTTTTTTTTTTTTTNTTTTTTTTTTTTGGATGGATGGTTGGGGAGGGGGGTTTGTTGCCTGCTCTTTTTTTTTTAATTAATGTATTTGTGTATTATTTTCTTCAAAAGCAGGGGGAAAATTATGTGCCCTTCTTTTTGGTTGCTTCTATATGTTGTTTGTGTTTCAATAAAAACAAAACAAAACAAAACATCAACTACTGTATATGATGCAGTAAGATAAGTTCACTGGAGGCAATGAGCCAGCTTCATTAAAAAAAAAAAAAAAAAAAAAAAAAATCACGCTAAGTATGCAGCATTTAATTATGTGCCCTGATAATTGAAGTTCGTTTCACATTAAGGTGGCGTCGTCAGGTGTGCCTCAGGTAAAAACCAGTGAATGTCAGCGTGTTAATGAGCTGCTTATCCTGATTGACGTGGTTTTAAAGTGACATGTTAAACTGGAAAAGGAAACCAAAAAAAAAAAAAAAAAAATNAAAAAAAAAAAAAAAAAAAATTCTGCTTCAGAGCTCCACACTTTAAAAGACCGAATAGACTGAATGAGGGAAACGTGACTGCGTGACGATATCTGCCCATATTGACACAGTAAATCATGCTCTGTCATTTATGAATCTGGCCTAATGTCTCATAATAGCAAGAGACAGGTTCAACAAACACGCCTCAAACGTGTCTGTTACGGGTGTCATTCTCACTTTCAGCTGCACTCCATAAACAAACCTCTGACGTGTAAGATGAGGTTTTAGAACATGCTTGGTACCGTGTTTTTACCTGGAGGTAGATCTGCCTCTTGTCCAACAGCTCAGACAGCCTGTGCTCCCACAGGGTTTGGAGGTCTTCGTCCTTCACGGAGTAGCTGGAGGCCTGAGCTCTGCACAGCAAAACGTCCTGCAGCCGCCTCTCCTCAAACACCGCCACATCTTTCTTCACCAGCTCCTCAAACACATTCATGCAACCCTGTGCAAACTTCTGCAAATTTTCCTAGAGAGAGAAATAAAAGAACAAACAGGAATTTTCTTGTTATTAACTCATAAATAAAGTAACACCACTATGAGAACTTAAAGACAAAAAAAAAAAAATGTAGTGATATTTACGTTGTAATTTCCCAGACTGCGGACCATCTGCTGTTGGACGTTGCAGAGGGTGCTGTAGACCTCCATGGTGGATTTTGGTAGAGTTGACAGATCCAGCTGCTTTGTCCCGATGACCTTATCCAAGGATTCTGTGTTATATTTTGAACACATGTCTATAAATTCCTGGAACTTCTTGAAGGATTCCTACAATGATAAGGGTTTCATGGTGTCAGTATCTCACAAAATCTATTCTTACTGTCTGCAGCATCCAACTGCTAATGCAGCCACATTCAGAGTGATGTTACCTGAAACGTGCAGGTGGAATCTTGCAGTCGTGATGACAACTCTCCCGTTTTTGCCTCTTTATTGGCGTTGGCGCTCTGACTCAGCTGCTCTCTGAGCACGGAGATCGTTGCGTTCGCTTCACTCAGCAACTGAGGAGAGAGAAAATAGAAAGTTTAACTCAGAAGAAGAGGAGGGGAAAAATAATTTGCCAAAAATACTCAAATAGGACTTTTCTGGTAAACCTGTTGTGACGCTCCTGCTTCAGCTTTAGCATGTTTGAGTGTTTGCAGCTCCTCCTCCAGCTGCTCCACCTGAGAGAAGGAGAAAGGTGTCACGGCTTCTCTCTGATACAGAAACTACGATCTCAACACTTTTTCTTTAGCTCTCAACATTTCCACCTTGTCCTTCAAACCGCTCTGCAGCCGAATATTCCCCTCTGCAACATTTTCTTGTTTGGTTTTCAGCTGCTGGATCTGAATAATCGCATGCCAATTATAAAAAAAAAAAAAAAAAAAACTTATAGCAACCCTCTGACAGGAAATGACTGGATTTACTTCATGTTGAAGCTGCGCCTGTTTGCTTCTGTCAGCTTGTTGCTGCAAGTTAAACTGGTTCAACTTTTCCTAGATGTCAGAGATCTGAGGGGGGAAGATGAGTAAATATGGACTTTCTTAAGGCTAATAGAGTAAATTGATCCATAACAATTTTGGAGTAAACTGTGGTGGAATAATTTAAATGTCTTCATACAGTTTTCCAGGCTGCGGCTTAATGGTTGAGCTTTTTAATTATGGTAACTACAGCTACAAACACCAATATAAATGAAACGTGAATCCAAAATATACCAAATGACAGTCAAGGATCTCTATTAAGGTGAAATTTAGTAAAATTCCTCGCTGCATTAGCAACTTTACTAATATAACTGCATCCACGCACCGTTTCCATCCTGCCCTGCAGCTCCGCTCTGAGCTGCTGCTTCTCCTGCCTCAGGACCTCCAGCTTCTCCTGCAGCTGGTCNCCTGCAGCTCCGCTCTGAGCTGCTGCTTCTCCTGCCTCAGGACCTCCAGCTTCTCCTGCAGCTGGTCTCTCTCCTCGCTCAGAGAATTCACTTTGGACAGCAGCTTCTCTGTCTCCTCTGAGGACGTCTGGACGCTGGCTTCCTTTTCAGAGCGCAGACTGTCTCTCTCAGCTTCAACATGCTGCAGTTTCTCTGTTAAAGTCCTCATCTATGAGGAGAACAGCGATNTTCTCTGTCTCCTCTGAGGACGTCTGGACGCTGGCTTCCTTTTCAGAGCGCAGACCGTCTCTCTCAGCTTCAACACACTGCAGTTTCTCTGTTAAAGTCCTCATCTGTGAGGAGGAGAACAGCGATTATCTCACTAAGACAAAAATATATTAAGAGATTGTTGTGATTTATACTGTATATATACTGTATATTAAAAAAAGTATTATAGTATGGATAGATATTATAGATATTATATTATAGATAGTATGAGACACCAACCTGTTGGTCCAGAGAGAATTCCTTCTCCTGATTCCGTTTCTCCAGATCAGAGATCATCTGTTTCTGTTCTTGCAGCTCCTCTTCAGCTGCTTTTAGAAGACTTTGAGTGGTAGAAACCTTAAAAAAAAAAAAAAATTTAATACTTAATGAGTGAAATATACAAACAAAAAGTAGGAAAAGAACTTTGAGATTTCTTTTTGCATGTAGAAATTGCACATCCAAAATATGAAATAAGAAAAAAAAAAAAAAAAAAAAAAAAAAATCATTAAAAGGATGTTTTTTTATTCTAAATACTCAGAAAACCAATACCAAACTGCTCAAAAAACGGCATGGCTGCAGTTAAATCCTGCTTCAGCTCCTTCATATTAACCAACAACTCAAATGAATTTGCTCACCGTCTCCAGGTTCTGCTGCAGATTGTTCTCCAGCCGACTCTTCTGCTCGGTTACAGTCTGCAGAGAGCTTTGCAGCCGTGTCATCTGTGCACAAACAGAAATATGGGTCGATTAATGACANCAGTCTGCAGAGAGCTTTGCAGCCGTGTCATCTGTGCACAAACAGAAATATGGGTCGATTAATGACACGAAACCTCCAAATATTGACAGAATATTTAAAAAAAAACAGACATTCTTTGATTTGTGGAGCTGGAAATTAAACATGTAGCACCTTGTTATCTTACTAAATGACTGTATTAGTGTAAAGTGTGACCTGATAGGATTAATGTGGGAATAAAATGAGCAGCATGACGTAAAAACTCATGGACACGGACCTCGGTTTGAAAGGTTTCCATCCTGTCCTGCAGCTCCGCTCTGAGCTGCTGCTTCTCCTGCCTCAGGACCTCCAGCTTCTCCTGCAGCTGGTCTCTCTCCTCGCTCAGAGAATTCACTTTGGACAGCAGTTTCTCTGTCTCCTCTGAGGACGTCTGGACGCTGGCTTCCTTTTCAGAGCGCAGACCGTCTCTCTCAGCTTCAACACACTGCAGTTTCTCTGTTAAAGTCCTCATCTGTGAGGAGGAGAACAGCGATTATCTCACTAAGACAAAAATATATTAAGAGATTGTTGTGATTTATACTGTATATATACTGTATATTAAAAAAAGTATTATAGTATGGATAGATATTATA